>QRFB01000592.1:43387-84304 GCA_008931105.1 Oenanthe javanica | reverse complement strand
AAGTCATGTACTAAACTATACAATGTGTATCATGATTCTAAGGACATTTATTATGCTAACAAATATATCGCAGTAATTAAAGTCATAATAAATACGTTTATTGAATAATCAAATGACATAAATGTCTATTAAAAGAAACATTGTATTGCCTCTAGGGCACCTACACCAACACAATTCATGATTNAACAAAAATTCATACTCCAGGTTTTGTGGTCTTACAACACTACTCCTAGGAGTACTACTAGGGAATCACCCTTCGTTTTGACATATGGTTGTGAAGCCATGGTATCAGTCTAGATCGGAGCCGGGTCCTTTAGGAGAAAGAGACATAGTCTTTTATTTGGACTCCATTGAAGAATCCCAATCTTTATCGTTGTCAAACCCCCTAATTTTTCAGGAAAAAATCCAAGAGGTGAATCATAGGCTCTACCTAGACTTACTTGAAGAAACAAGAGCTAATACTCAGGTGAGGTTAACAACTTATCAGCAGATGACGGTAAGATACTATAACTCAAAAGTTAAGGAGAGGTTGATTCGAGTGGGTGACTTAGTGTTGAAGAATGTGATGCCACACGCCAAGACGGCAAGCCATGGAGTATTTTGACCCAACTGGGAAGGACCATACACAATCAGAGCAGCGCTATGGGAAGGAACTTACTACTTGGCGGATTTGGAGGGCAAGCCCATTCCGAGGGCATGGAATGCATAACATTTAAAGAAGTATTATCAGTAGGGCAAGCCCCATGTGTTTTATTTTATGTTTTCAAGACAATTTTCAGAATTATTAGTAGAAGTAGAAGCAAAACTTAGTTTCACTCCCACTCTAGGGGGTAGTAGGTATATGGTATGCGGTTTTTAAAAACCTTACAATTTTGGCCAGTGCACATATATGCAGTGAGGTTTTGATATTAATATAGGCATATGTTACAAGTTACGGAGATGTTATATAAGGATAAATTCGAGCAGCATGAGATAGCACATCACATTCCCTTCTTTGAGGGCGCACCCTCGAACTACTCATATCAGAACAAGACAAGTGGTAAAAAATAGACGCATATGAAATTAATAACTTCACAAGACAACATTATAAACAAGAAGATAGACGTTAAGCGTGCCATGATTTGTAAATCGACATGGGACAAGTAAAATAGGCACACATATATAAGGATTATGATAAAATATTCAAAATAGATCAACAGGCAATTGGTGCAAGGCGCGCCCTATACTTCCAGACGTATCATTCCAATAAGTAATACAGGCAACATTAGATGAACAACACATTAATAATTGCATAAAAACACAAAGGGCGCAAAGGAGGCAGGGCGCGCCCTACCACATAAGAACAAAACATCCAAAACGGATAAGTAAAATACTATTTACAACTTGCAAGGTTTTACTGAGGACCTGCACCTCGAATATAAGGAAATACAATCATTCTGGAGGAGGAGCAAATGAATTAAGAGGTGAAACACGACAGTCAATAGGGGCGTCACCACCCTCAAGGCGCGCTTGGGAACTTTCAGCATTCTCGATGTTTTCTATTGACTGGGCGAGCTCAGCTAACTGGGCTTTGTCATCTTCCTCCAACTCTAACTTCTTGGCAGTAATTGCCTCAGCCTCTTCCACCTTGTATTCTTCCATGAATTCCTTGGTGGCAGGACCCCACTTAGCCCAATCAAAGTTGGGTTCAAAAGACAGAAACCCACGAAGGAAGTCATAGAAGCGAGACACTTTGCCCTCATCCTTAGCAGTTTTTTCCTTTCCTCCCACGTAATCCTCTCCCGATGAAAGCCTTAAATAACCTACATTGTGTCATCTCTCTCTTTTTTCAATTGCTCTAATTCGGAGGTGGCAAGGGTAAAGTTGGTCTCAGCTGTAAAAAGAGAGTCCTTCAGAGACGATGCTTCACTCTCCAGGCAACTCAGAGCGGGTTTATATATATATATATATATATATATATATATCCAAGCTCCACTCCGCATTTACATATTTATATCCATTTCTTATCCTTTAATTTATTTTATCGGATGATGATAATAATTTCCACTTACACTCCATAATTAAGAATACGACTAGAATTGGATATTAACCATTATTCGTTTTAATCATAATTATAAAAACCAATTATTTAAATATTAATTTCATTTACAAAGTAAGTGGATATTAATATCATCACCCTATAGAATAAATTAAAGGATAAGAAATGGATAGAAATATGTAAATGCAAAGTGGAGGTTGGATATATATAAACCCCCTCTGACTTGCCATCCCTGCCTTATATTCGTATGGAGTTTTTTAAGTGATGAGATTGCATACAATTTTGATAGGAATTTAATTTACACTAAAAATAAGATTTTCAACTAAGTATTTACCTTGAAGACTAAGTATTTTGATACAAAAAATATCTTTGTGTATTAAAGAAGGGTTGTGAAGAGATGATAAACGAGTGGGCGGATGGGAAGTCATGCATCAGTAGAGTGAAAAGAAAAAAAAATTCTAAAGCGTGTATAATTATTCAATGGATTAAATTTTTTTTAATACACATACTCATGTTATGATATTGGCTCCAAATAAAAAGATACATTTAGAGTCTAACAAAAGAGCGTGTCAAGATTTAAATTGCAATAAATGATTTTCATAGTTGTGACACTGGGCCGGCCATATAAAATTGCACAATTGATAGTTTTTTTTAGTAAAGTGCACTTCGTGGACTCGCATTTTGTGTGTCAGACCACTTAAGATATTACACTTCAAAAACTACCACATGTCATACTTGATTTCTAACTTTTTGACATATTACATGATTCCGTCAAATCTGTTTAACGCCGTCTATTTACTTAAGGATATTTTTGACTTTTCATAAATAACAGGAAGTTCACAACTTCAACTGCTCATATTTTCAACAGATGGCAACACATTTAGGCAATGTTCCATTACATCTCGACTCTATCAGCATGAACCCTTGAATATATACAACCAACCAAAAAATCCATACACATATACATACATATATTCCGCTCCGTCGATGTGCTGTCATGCTCTATATTCCGGTACCGGAATTTCAATTCGTTACTCCAGTCATTTTCATCGTCGGAGCTTGAAATTCGCGGAAATTACGTTCTGGTTTCATCAATCGGGATGTGTATTAAGTGTTCGAAGCCATTCGATGTAGAGTTTATTCAATTTCAAATCTCCCTGGTATGTGTGTAATCGACATCTTACTATTATGGCTAAGTTTGAAAGTCTGTGAAAACAAGTATTGGATTGCTATTTTAATTTAATGTGTTGTGTGCGTTTGTGTTTCATTTAGGAGACAGCTGTTGAGTTGTCAAAATATTTATGTGTGGATTATGTGGATATGCGCTAATTGAGGAGGGCAAGTAATTCTAATATGCACCACAATTGTGAATACACTCATATGCCTACATTTTCACCTCCACGGAATTCCCCTCGGATGGATTTAGTTATTAACAAAGTTGAGATCCCAATGGTTTATTACAAGAGCATGCTTATCTATACTTCTTAGGCATAGATACACTAAATCAGCTTCCGCCTCTTGCAGGATTTGTGAGGATTTGAGATAACTGCATCTCCATTTCCCCTTCTTCTTGTGCTTTTAGTTAGAGCTATTAAAGATGGTTATGAAGATCAGCGAAGACACAGATCATATCTATATGAGAATAATAGAAAAGTTCTGGTGCTTCAATTTGGCAAATTCTAGAATAAGAAATGGAAGTATATAAGAGCAGGTAAAGTTGTGAAGGTATGTGTTGAACCGGAGCTTTAGCTTGATTAGGTTATTTAGATTAACCTTTTTAGTAAAAAGTCACAAATACCCTCAAGTAAACAGACGGTATTATATGAATTTGACGGAATCACGCAATACATAAAAAAGACAGAAATCGAGTATAGCATGTGGTAGTTTTTGAAATGTAATATCCCAAGTGGTCTGACACACTAAATGCAAGTACATGAAGTGTACCTTACTCATTTTTTTAAGCTAAGTTTTGTATATTTTATTAATTTGAATTAAAGGAAATACAATGTCGGATCTCAAATGTTACAAACGAAGAGGTACCTAACTCTAGCAAAATTAGAGGCCGGTCATAAGAAGCATTCAACGGGGGAAGAATAACCCCTCAAAAGTTCATGTGAAAAACCTACAACGATTACAAACTTCCTGCAACTCGTGATCCCGGCTGCAATTACCCCTCAGTTGGTGGTGGTTGTGGCAAAGCCTTGCATGCAGTCCCACACGTGATGGTGCCAGAGGAGTTCACCATCATCTTGTAAAAGACTCGTACACCTCGTGCATCTGTATCTCAAGCTCCAGACTCCACAACATCATGGTGTAGTTGAACCGATCAAGACCATCTTTTAATTGTTCTTCACCAACAAAGCCACAGGTAGGCCTAGAGTCCTCACCAACAACCCATCCACCTTGCTCATTAACCTGCAAAAAAGTGTCACTTGCAAACAGATCATGATTTGACATCTCATCGTCAGAACCCAAGGATTCATCTTTGTACCCACTTGCCACTAAGTGATGACTAGTTTTACCTAACGTGTCTTCCTTATGCAGTAAAACACAAGTCATTCCTCTATAAATTTTCACAGAATCCATAATTTGCAACCCAATCGAAATAATCTTGATAAAATTAACCATTTTCATTCCATGTAAAACAAAACTTTTGCACCAACCATAATTCCGACATAAAGAAGAGGGCAGAGAGGTAACAAAACTCGTACTAGTTAAAACATGTTTGTCTTGAAAATAAATTGGATTTACCAAGATATTCTCATTTTTAGGAAACAGGTTAGAGTAAAATCGAGTATAGAAAAGGTCAGGAAGATGCACTTTAACACAAACATAGTTTTCACGGACAACATTGATCAAACGGGTCATGTGCAAAGGTTGCGGTGATATATCAAACAAACACAGGAGATTCATACGAGACAAGGCATACCCATTTGTCATCAAGCTAGATTCAACTGAAGCAATCATATCCTTACTTAAGCTATCAAGATTGTCATTCACAACAAACCCAAATTCAATTTCAAAATCATTGGAATAAAGAGCAAAGTGAGAAGATAAAACTTGTTTACCCTTTTCTTTAGGGATACATCGATCTCTCTTCCCTTGTGTATCCATTGTTGATTTTTCCAAATCTTCAACGATTTGCATGGGAGATAAACCTGCAACTTGTTGTATTCTCTTTTCAAGACCATCATATTCCAAATACAGAGATGTAGAAACTGATAGTTTGGCTCGAGATCTCGTGTGTAGAAGCAACACATAGGTAAAGCAATCCAGTAAATAGAGCTTCAAAATCGAAACAAGGAACAGAAGAAACAAAATCATCAAAGGAGACATGAGGTAGAAAGGATTCAAACGAAAGAAAAGAAATAAGAGAAGATTTGGTAAAGAAGAGAAAAGAGATATTAGGGTTTGGGAAAGGGGGAAAGGGGAAACAGGGAGAGAGAGGCGACTCTCGTTTTAATTGATAATTTTTGGAAGTTATAGTGATTCAATAACTGCTCCACAACAAGTATCTAGCCATTTAAAAATATGTAGAAGTAACATGGGTAGAAAATGCTCGCGACTCCTAATTTTGTTATGCAATTGAAAATGATGAAAATCAGGTATTAGAGAACACGTCTAAGAAAATGGAAGAGCATAAGATGTATAATTGCGTTTCAGTGGTATGATGGTGTTGGATGTTACATATAAAATTCCTAGTAGTTTTGTCATTATCATTTTTATCATTTTTACAGGTATAAATTATCATAGACAATCCACAATGCTAGCGAATGAGTGTAAGTAAACTTTTACTTGGTTGTTTGAGAAATTGTTTTAGTGCATGTGGAATAACGCATTAGGAGTTACAAACGATGGTCAAGATCAAGCCATTCGTAATGCCATAAAATTTTAACAAATGTGCAGTCTTAATTACCAAATGTGCAAGATCACAATTTACAAGAATGAAGAAATATTAACCTTTAGAGTATCTCCAATGCATACATCGTAAATATAACTCATGTACGTGATTCATAATAAATAATTGTGCATATATTTGTCTGCAAATTAATTTATACTAATTTTTTTACTCATTCAATATTATTTATGTTTGTTAAGTTTATACATTAATTTATTAATACTAGTGTTGAATCATAATATATGTTATATTATAATTTANACAATAAAATACATTATTACATCCACTACTTCACTCCACTTTTTCATCACTTTACACTATTACATCCAANAAAACAATGTTATATTCTAAAATATAATTATATCATTCAACTAATTTGTGTTATCTTGATATTGGAATTTAGATTTATCATTGTATTTTTTTATATTTTTATGTGTTGTTTTTTTAATCATAAAATAAAAATTGAGTAAACTAATTAGAAATATTTATANCACTATTACACCCACTACTTCATTTATTTAACAATATTACACCCACTATCCTTGGTCTCCGTGCCCGGACCAAATGTAAACAATTGGCCGGGACGGAGGGAGTAATAGTTATAGATATTTTAGAATTAATATTGGGTTTGCTCTCAGTGACGTTCGAATTACCTATCTTGTTTTTCTTCTTTGTGTTATGCCCAAATTTCAATATGTGTTATTAATGCAGGCCCTCCGGGGTTAATTGTTGAATGCCCTCCGGTGTTAATTATTGAAGATCATTGCTCTGTACTCCAAGAGTTGTCATCGGCGGGGAGTTTTTGGTTGCAGNTTAATCATAAAATAAAAATTGAGTAAACTAATTAGAAATATTTATAAATTATTCGAGAGAACGAGTTTTAAACTATGACGTTCATGAATACTAAAGTCATGAGTGATATTTATGAGATTTTCGTGAGTAGTATTTGCAATCATATATGTGAAACGTAATTTTTCATTAGTGAATTAAATTTAAATAAAATATTTAATTCAATAATAATTTGAATTCAAATTCTGAGTTTAAAATTTTTGAACGAACCAAATATAAATAATCTAAAATTTGAATCAGTTGAGATCCTCTACTATTTATTACTTGAGAAAAAAGGAATCTAATATAATTTCTTAAGATTTTAATACAAAATAATAAAATATTAGTAAAATTTTAAATGAATCTGATTTTACAAAAATATCCATCTCCCATATTTGTATATGAAATCCTATATATCTCACGTAACTTACTGATATGTATATTAGGCTCCCTAATCTTTTATTACTTATAAACAAATCATTTGATATCACCATTTTGAACCATCCCTTATAAGATACTCCCTCCGTCCCGGCCAAATGTTTACATTTGGTCCGGGCACGGAGACCAAGGATAATGGGTGTAATAGTGATTTTATTGTTAAAATAAATGAAGTAGTGGGTGTAATAGTGTAAAGTGTTGAAAAAGTGGAGTGAAGTAGTGGATGTANATGTAATAATGTATTTTATTGTTAAAAGTTACTATTTTTAGTAATGTAAAGAATTGGGTGGGATGTCCCAAAAAAGAAAGTGTAAAGAATTGGTTGGGACAGAGGGAGNACTCAGGCGGGTTGTCCTCGTCTGGGGGCTTAGGGCGCGTCCTGCATTCGGGGTGGATCTAGTGTTAGCCTCTAGTTAAGGTATCCGGGAAATAGCTGTAGTGGACCGACTAGAGCCCATGGTTTCCGGGTCAACGTCGGATTCATGAAATCCTTGGGCCTTATACTGGGCTTTGGATTATCCAAACAAGCCCCCATGTAGGGACCTCTTCCAACTAGGTTTCGATTATCGAATAAGGGTTGAATAAGGTATTGAATAAGGGGGGTGGATAAGGTGGATTTTTCCTAACGGGCTTCTACTTCAATAAGAACTACGTGGCATGGCTTGATCCCCTATAAATAGGGGTACGTAGGCACATTGTTAGGGGTTGGACGTTGAGAGCCCCCACCAACTAAAAAACCCTAACAATCTCAACCCCCAATATTCATCAACCACCGCACTCCGACGACTTTTCAGGTAAAAAACACTACCCTAGATCTTGATTATGGCGATGGACCTCAAATTTTATTGTTACCAAATTCCTTCATCAATAAATTGACGTTAAAAAGAGGGCAAATCCACATCTTAGGAGGAAAGATGTTACATCAAATCTAGGGTTTTAAAGGTTTTCAAGATGGACATCAAAGGCGGCTATGGGAGACATCGAAGGGGGAGACAGTGAAAAAGATATGTATGGGTTGTTGGCGTTCAATATGTTATGGTTCTCATTATGGTTTCAAGTATAAGGTCTCAAGTATGGCTTAATGGTTGAAGGGTAATCGATTTTAGAGTCAAAATAGAAGAAAATTCGTATGTATTGTACTACATGCGTTACATACATTGGTGGGGTCATATCTTGAGTTTTAGAAGTCAGATTTGGATGATTTTGCAGCCCACTCGAAACTTATTGAATTCTCTTTAATTCAGAAGTGAAAAATAAGAAGAATAGATCTGGTATCAGTCCGAAACTGGAGAGAAAAGATAGCTACGAATTTCACCAAAGAATTCTACTCAGTTCAGGAAACCTACTGGCAATTGCTTTAGAACATTATGATGAAATCTACATCTGATTCGGGGAAGGAGGTTACGGTTAATTGAAGAATAAATACATGGAGAAGGATACTTGCACATGAGACACAATTATCAGCAGTTGCATCTCCATCTCACAAAGCGCGTATATTAGATGAAAATTCGGATTTATGGGAGAGCTTGCGCTGCAATCACGGTTTCAACTATAACTTGAGTTTTAGAAGTCAGAATTGGATGATATTACAGCTCACACGAAGATAACAGAATTCCTACAATTTGAAGATGGTCTAATATTCTATTTTAAAGTGGATAAGCCCAGAAAAATCCTGGATAGCTGACTTTTATGACGAGCTGCATCTCCATCTCCGTCTCCATCTCTCAAGGCACTTATAGGTAAAAAAATCTAACTTTCTTCATATATTTTTGTTGTTGGTTGAATTTTTACAGGTAAGAAAATTTTTACTGAAGGCCTTCATGGGGTAAAATTTTAGTAAGACCCTTTATTAAACACACTTTATTGGTAATATATTATTGAAGGCCCTCAACGCTTCATGGGGATAAAATTTTATTGAAGACTGTTCATTGTTAAAATTTTAGTGAGTGCCCTCAGCGCTTTATGGGTAAAATTGTATTTAAGTCCCTTCAAGAAGAATAAGGGGTAGCATTGATTATTGTGACTATGGGACCTAGAAATTAGAGAAGAAGGGGTTAAGAATGATTCTGGTGATGATGATACTAGGATCTAGAAATTGGAGAATAATGGATTAGGAATGATTTTGGTGATGATGATACTAGAGACCTAGAAACTGGAGTATAAGGGGTAGGAATGATTAACGTGATAGGGATTTTTGTGATGTTCTTAGCTCCCCGCGGGGTATTTCCATGGCCTATTGGCCTCTAATATTCTAATATTTTTATTCAATTTGAATAATTATTATGCGAGTTCACGGATTGCATGAAGCCTTATCATTGAAATCTCACGTGTTCTTATAAGACGCGTCAAACTTTTTGCTATAATGATTTTCTCAAATTCGAGCTCTACCGATTTAAAGCATTGTTCTAATGGACTATTCTTATGTAAATGAGAATTACTTGAATCTTAGTGAGTGTCACATGCTCGTTAGGGCGAAACCCCAAGATAATCAATGAAGCCATCTATGTAGCAGTAGTTAATTTCTATAAGGATGGGAAACACTCATCATCAACTTGAAGTCATACATCATCTCTCAATTCTCTTAAGGCACGCCTTCTATGTACAATCAAATTTTCTTGATATATTTTTGTTATCGGTTGTATTGTTGCACATATTGATTTTTGTAGGAAAAACGGAAGAATAAGGGGTATGAATAATTTTGATGATAGAAATTTTTATTTAGCATGATAATTGGAGGCCTAGTAGTGAAGTTGTGAGGGGTTGGGATAATGTTTATAATAGTGCATATGCTCATAATGAATGGAGGTTACAGAAACAGAGGTTGGTTCTAATAATACCATTGGGAGTCGACGCCAAGGCCAATCCCCCCACCGTAAAAAAATGGAAGAACTGCATGAGTTCAATTTTATTTAGTTAATTTTTATTGAAAGTCATTCAATGGTTAAACTTTTATGGAAGGCGCTTCAATGGTAAATGTTTTATTGAAATCTCTTATTTGGTAAAATTTTATTGAAGACCCTTAATGGGTAAATTTTATTAAGGCTTTTCATGGGGTAAAATTTTTATTGAAAACTCTTCATTGGTAAATTTTTAGTGAAGGCCCTTCATGCCATGGGGTAATAATATTATCGAAGACCCATCATGGGATAAAATTTTATGGAAGGCCTTGATGAGTAAAATTTTATTATTGAAGGACCTTGATGAGTAAATTTTTATTCGTCCTTCGTGTGTTTAATTTTTATTGAAGGTCATTGATAGATTTAATTTTTATTGAAGGCCCTGCATGGGTAAAATTTTATTGAAGGTTTTATTAAAGGTCTTCCATAGGATAAAATTTTATTAAAGGTCTTTCATGGGGTAAAATTTTATTAAAGTTTCTTCCCCTCATCAAGGGTCGACGCCAATGCAAAATAAGTTTCAAAATATTTGTCTCGATATGATATGTGTGTACAATATACATCGGTATAAGTATCGGTATGAATTACCCCAAATATGTGATTCTTCTCAGGAGGAGTATCAACTCGAGATGCCCCGTTGATGCATGTTTTCTAAAGGATGGCTCTATGTGGAATGTCTATTGTGGAGATACCGATCATAGGACAATTATTGCATTTAAATTTATCGCATGCATTACACTCATTGCATGCATAATATTCTTTGAAGGTAATATAAATATTAAGAAAACTTGAAAGAGGTGATTAAATAAGGCGGTGCATTAATATGTTGAGAATTGGAAGAACTGGTTGTATACATACTGCGTATATGTATTTGTATGGTTGTGTTGCTTATTGTGGGGAGATAAATATAACTATGGCTATACATTTGAAGAGAGTAATGTAGAGTTTTAGGTTGATTGCGAGACGCGCCATGGTGGTTTATGGCCAGCAGTTAAAAAAAATATGTATGTGATAATGTGAATGTGTATTATTGCAATATAATGAAATATGATAAGTTGTTGGTGAGCTGTTGGAGGTTGTATTGTATTGTATTTGTCTTGGTATTTGTGAGGAGTTTGAAATGTAAAACGGCGGGTGCTTTTTGTGGGCTGATTGCAGCAACATCAATTTATATATTAGTAACTTCATGGGTTAAAATTTTGCTGAAAGCCTTTTTATGGGTAAGATTTTTATTGAAATATCTTATGTAATAAAATTTTATTGAAGGCCCTTCAAGGGTTAAAATTTTGTTGAAGACCCTCCATGGGTTAAAATTTTGTTGAAAGCCTTTCATAAGTAAAATTTTGTTGAAGGCCCTTCATGGGTAAAATTTTGTTGAAGGCCCTTCATGGGTAAAATTTTGTTGAAGACCCTCCATAGGTTAAAATTTTATTGAAGGCCCTTCAAGGGTTAAAATTTTGTTGAAGACCCTCCATGGATTAAAATTTTGTTAAAGGCCCTTTATGAGGTAAAATTTTATTGAAGACCCTTCATGGGTTAAAATTTTGTTGAAGACGCTTCTTGGATAAAATTTTATTAAAAACCCTTTATGGGTTAAAATTTTATTGAAGGTCCTTCATGGATTAAAATTTTATTAATGGTCTTTCATTGTTTAAAATTTGATTGACGACTGGGGGTCTAAGGAACTATGCTTGTTGATAGAGTTACTTAAGGCGCGCCTAATAAAAAAGAAAAATGGAGGTATGTTTTCTCAATGGGTTTATTTTTAATTGTTTCTATTATTATCTTGGCATATCTTAAATATCAATGTGGAGATTTGATTTGATAATGAGGGTAATTATAATGGTATGAAGAAGCATGTATACACATGGTGTGCCTAAGTCTCATAGTGCAGCCTTATTAGGCATGAACATATTATATGGTGATGCAAATGAGTTACAAGGGGGTTGTTTTTACATGACACGTCGTAAAAGTTATTATTATGCGTGAAATATTTGAAGAGTGTGTGGAGTACATAATTTTAGAGAAAACGAATGGAAGATGTAGAAATATGTATGCTGATCGTAATATTGTTACGTCGCACTCTAGCATGAAAATTGGTGATGAAGAAGTTGAATATTTAATTCCTCTTATATTTACAATAATGCAAGAAATTGGGGGTAGTTGTTATGCCCAAATTTCAACATATGTTATTTTTTATGGGTCAATATTTATAGGGCTGAATTTATAGTTGTTCGGGTGGATTATTATTGCTGTTATTGAAGGACCTCCGGGTTAATCATTAATGCAGGCCCTCCGGAGTTAATTGTTGAAGGCCCTCCGGAGTTAATTGTTGAAAGCCCTCCGGGGTTAATGTACTCCACGAGTTGTCCTCGGCGGAGAGTTTTGGGTTGCAGCTGACCTCAGCTTGGAAGACCCTTTCCTTGTACTCAGGCGGGTTGTCCTCGTCTGGGGGCTTAGGGCGCGTCCTGTATTCGGGGTGGATCTAGTGCTAGCCTCCAGTCAAAGTATCCGGGAAATAGCTGTAGTAGACCGACTAGAGCCATGGTTTCCGGGTCAACGTCGGATTCATGAAGTCCTTGGGTCTTATACTGGGTTTTGAACTATCCAAACAAGCCTCCATGTAGAGACCTCTTTCAATTAGGTTTCGATTATCGAATAAGGGTTGAATAAGGTGTTGAATAAGGGGGTGTATAAGGTGGACTTTTCCTAACGGGCTTCTACTTCAACAAGAACTACGTGAGCTCGATCCCCTATAAATAGGGGTACGTAGGCACATTGTTAGGGATTGGACGTTGAGAGCCCCCACCAACTAAAAAATCCTAACAATCTCAGCCCCCAATATTCATCAATCACCACCCTAGATTTTGATTATGGTGATGGACCTCAAATTTTGTTGTTACCAAATTTCTCCATCAACACTTTGCACTCTAGATTTGAAGTTATAAAAAAATATATTTTTTTTCTCAAACATCTATAACTACATGGGGAAAAAGTTGCGCCAAGTAAAATGAACTATTCAAGTAAAAACTAAATTATCCAACAAAAGATTAATATAATAAAAAGAATTCTCTCATTATATTTATGTGTCACTCTGGTCAAATTTCGGGTTACATTCTATTCAAATATAAACTTAAGTATTTCATGTTAATTCTTTAACCTGAAATAACTTATTTTGCTTCTAAAATTTTCTTTTTCTCAAATTCTTTCTGGACACTATATGTAGTTTAATTGAAAAGAGTGAGATTTCCACGTTTACGTTAAAAATCGAGTTTAAAAAAAACAACTATGTTAAAAAAAAATTAGTTGGAGTTGGGCTTGCTATTTTTTCTTCGTCAACAAAACCCAACAAAATATTATTTTTAAATCTTAGAATTGGTTATTAAACGAAGACTCTTAATTTCATATTATGAATTTCCAAATAAATCCGTTGCAATTTGTTTATGTGAAATGGATCTATGTTCTAATTTAAATTTTAGAGCCAAAAAATATATCTCAACTAAGCCAGATTGGATTTATGTAATTGTTGCTAAGAAACAAAACTTAATTCTATTCAAACTAGTTAAATTGATCTAAAATTAGTTATTTATAAAATCATATCTAATCTATTACTTAACATAATTCTAAATTAAAAAAAGAATTCAAACTTTTAAATTGTTAATCAAAGTACGGTCACTTTGACTTTTACTATAACTAATTTCCATGCCATCATTTCCTATAATTTAAAGTAGCTGCATATAAAACTGGAGACAAGAGTGCAACAGAAAGAAATTTAGAGATGGGCTGTGATTTATAGTGTTTTCTCTGTTTTTTCATTCATTTTAAGTGGAACGGCTACAGCGCTACGGCAGTGCTGCAAGAACATTTTACAAGTTTGCCACATTGCAGGAAAACATTTCCTTGACCGAGCAGCATAAAAAGTAGAAATTTGTCTAATACATTTGATCAAAAAACTTTCCTGAATAAGAAGTTAAACTAAAAGTCTTGTATAAAATTTTACACTAAAATCTCTCCCAAGGTCAAATGTAAGCATTAAGGCTGAGCATCAGGAGCCTTTTGCCATGACTATGAGAACCCTAGACCCATACAAAATTACATCATATATGGCTAAAGGAGTAAACATGTAGTAGAAGTCAAAACTCTGTAACAGAAACTGTATATAGAATTACAAGAAACAAAAACTAAAGTTTTACTTCCAGACTGGTATGATTTGACCTATAGATCAGATTAGCCTACCAAGGGAAAAAGCCATCACATAGATTCACTTCCACTTGCGTCCAGGTGTAGAACCAAAGCTAACCATGGGAAGAAACTGCTAATACGCTTGATGCTACCCTTTAACCATCAAGCTGTTTTTACTTTACGTGAAGGAGGGCGTCGAAATAGACTGATGAGATCATCAAGACCCTGTCGAAATTCAAATAATGGAACTCCTTATATACAATGTTTCTTCTAAACTACATGTACACAGCTGAGTACAGATAGTTCAGACTCATAGTATTCATATTAAATATATACATATTTATTAAATTTCTAACTAAAATTATGTGCATCTAGGCAGAAGTGAAATCATACCCTGGTTGTTATAACAAGAAAACTGAAAAGGACAATTAAGTAGGACCCCAACACTAGTAATACAAGTAAATCGAATGTCACGCTGGCAACCTGCAAAGAAGACAATCAAATAGTTCAGCTACAAGTAGAGAGAAATTGACTGATGATATATTCTAGTCTTTTTATGCAGTTACAAACTGATTGGAAGGAACCACACAAGTCGAGTATAATAAACAAGATTAGCAGATCCATGTAACATAACAAGAGAGACTCATTGGTACATGCTTTTCTGTTACTGCGCTAACCATGAACTTTTTTTAAAAAACCGAAATTTTGTGCCTTTTAGACCTTTTGTCCTTTATCCTGAAGATCTTTAGGTTCATCTATATATATATAGTCGATATTGCTAACATTATATAGATAAATTGCAAATTTTGCTACTTGATATTTACCATCCACTTTTTGTGCAAAAGTTTTGCAAAATAACGGGGCCTTCAATTTATTAAAATTATCAGTAGACCTATTAGTCAAATATTTCCTTTTTCAACAAATCCATTTGCAGCCAGGAAATTTCCTGTTCTTAGGCAAGTCACAAAGTTCCCACACTTTGTTTTTTTCTCCTGAAACAAGTTCATCTTCCATGCTTCTAACCATAAGCTTCATTCCTGTGATTTAATCTCTATCGTATAGGTCGAGGGATCGAAGTAGTACTCTATTTCCATGTCTATACCCTTATTTTCCCAAGATTTTCTATATTTTCATTCGCAATTTATCCTACATCAGATCCAGATTAGGAGTTAAGTTGTATTGGTGGTATGATTAATATGATGGTGGCACTGTACCACTGTATATGGCGGGTCCTGGTAGTTGGCTAATACAAGTATATGCTGTTCATTCTCTCTCATAATATATTGTTTCAACATTCCCTTCCCCGGGTGACCTATTTATCATTGGTGGAAATAGGTTGTAACTTGTAACAGTTTGTTAATATCACAACTTAGCAAGTCACATTTCAAAATACACACAAAGGAGTAAGGATGCAAATGTAAGTTGGAAATCAGTTAAGTGACAAAAATGCTTATAGCAAGTACATTTACAATAAAACATGATGTTAGAGAAATAATGTGAAGGTAGTTACTGTACTGTATCGATAGTTCGATACACATGCACACACCTATGTGCATGCACGTGCTCATATGAGAAGGTGAAAAAGTAAGATCTTATACCTGATAAATGTGCAACTTAGCGCTTGTTGAATCGTAGAAAGTAAAAATCCCATCTAGTACTTCATGTTGCACATTCACCTCAACAGTATGATCCGCTAATTCCTGACGAAGGTAAAGACCAGGAAAAAAAAAGTTCAATAACCCTCACATGATCCCCATACAAGACTGATCTCATAGTTGATATCGCTAATGCACACTACTATTTGGGTGGCATTTGCACATGACCATACCTTTTTCAGAGCCATGATGAATGGATCGTTCTTTAAAAGAAATGGAGCTACCCTAGGGGTGGTGGACAAAAGGTGCAGCCACGACTGTATATATGATGGCTGAACTGCTAAACTACTGTTCTCTTCAAATACTTTTATATTCTTTCCTTGCTGGCCATAAACATGTCTCTGCAAAATATTATGATATATTTAGAACCATCCGATTATTGTACTGGAAGAGAGATGTCAAATTCATGGACTTTGATAATCACATGCAAAAGAACAACAACAAAATAATGTCAGCAAACAATGCATACTTTAAATAGGCTATACATGCAACCATTAAGTAAGCAACCTACTATCATAGATATAAATATAAAGAGAAAGTAATAAGGACAACATTCCACCAGCCCACTAAATATTAGGAGGATAAACTGCCCTGAAGAAATTGAGCTAAAAGAAAAAAAACGAAATCAGATCATTCAAAACAGCAAGACAACCCACCGTCAAAATAAATCTATGTAAACCCAACTGCCTTGTAACCAAATAAACAATTGGCCAATTGCCTTGAACCAATTATGAGGTAAGCACATCCAATTAGAAGATCAAGTAATGTAACATATCTTCAAGGTGATAGACCAGTCAAAATAGTTGGATANAACATTCCACCAGCCCACTAAATATTAGGAGGATAAACTGCCCTGAAGAAATTGAGCTAAAAGAAAAAAAACGAAATCAGATCATTCAAAACAGCAAGACAACCCACCGTCAAAATAAATCTATGTAAACCCAACTGCCTTGTAACCAAATAAACAATTGGCCAATTGCCTTGAACCAATTATGAGGTAAGCACATCCAATTAGAAGATCAAGTAATGTAACATATCTTCAAGGTGATAGACCAGTCAAAATAGTTAAATTCATGTTATCCTCAAGTATTGGATCAAAAATATAGATGAATTTAAGCACCAAAAACCCTTCTTCCTTTATCATCTTCATAAATGCCCCAACCTAACTACTTATCAAACAAATCAGATATAATATGTTACTAGTCCTCGAGAAAGCAGAAAAAACCTAAAATCAAGTTAGTAGGATACAATGGATAAATCAAAAATCCACAAAGCTAGCAAAAAAATGCAAATAAAAAACTGAAATGTATAGCAATGCAGGGCACTCTGTTTTAGCACTATATTCCTACTTAGACACAGGCTGCAGAAGACTTTACACGATAAGTTAAAGATCAATTCTCTTTGATAAGGAAAATATATAGCATTAGATATACACAAACTGTTGCAATTCTCTACAATTCAGATGGTCCTATAAGGAGCTTTGTTTTTAAGAAAATGTTCATGAATTTCCATTGATAAGAATATGATGATTTCTTCTGTTCACTTCATCTATTTCTCCTAATGCTATAGGAATTAAAATGTAAAAAAATTCTTACTTTATGGTCAAACCATCATATTAATAATTATCCCCTAGATAAATGATCTTCATATGGTACTGTGAATTTCATTGATAATAATATGATAATTTCTTCTGTTCAATTTATTTATTTCCCCTTCACTATAAAAATCAGGATGTAAAAAACTTTCTTGCTTTATGGCCAAACCATCATTAATGATTTGCCCAGAAAATATTGATCTATTTATTAGTATTTAAAGCTATTTAGGGATTGATCGTCACTATCTTGATCCAGAGTACCATACGAAGATCACGAGACAAAGCTCATAATGGTGACTATGTTTATCATACAAAAAAATAAATAGATGAAGCTTGATACTTATATGACATGTAAAATTAAAATTCTAGTAGTAAAAGAGCCCATTTCCATAAAGATCCCAACACCCCGGATTTGACAGTGCAATAAAATCAATAAACTCGAGCATAAAGAACATATAAAAACAAGAGACAGTAGATATCAAGCCAAAAAATCAAATACTCGTAGAAGTACTGATTGTGAACATTAGAAACTATTTGGAGAGTGTCGGAACTTCACATGAAAGGAACTGTGCTCATATTTGTGTGTGCAAGCCTAATAGGATTTATTAAATAAAAAGATTCAGTTACTACCAATTCAGAATTGAAAAGTATTACCGTTTGAGATTTAATTATTATACTATCATCATTTAATTTTTTAGTTCAGTAGAACTTTATAATACTATGATACAAAAATCTGCATAATTATAATTTTAAATATATTGAAGTCACACAAGAAAATTATCAATTCTCCACATACAACTCAAGCAATTTAAGATATAGCAATGACGAAGTCTGCAAAGCAGTGATTCAAAATGTTGCGGGCACAATATTTTGATTATAGATGAACATCACAATTCTGCCATAACATTAAAAAGTGTAAGCATCAAGATCACGGCGTGTACATGAGACCCCTGATTTGTGAGTGTGTGCTCATGCATGTCTCCAAAAGATCAAAACACGAAAGACAAACTTCCAATTACAAAATAATTGCATAAAACCTTACCGCGAGACTCTCCGCAACTAATGATACAGTCTGTGCAACTGCAGCTTCACCGGTAAAATGTCTGGAAAACAATTATCTACACATTTAGCAAAATATCATATTTCTTCAGTAACAAAATGAGGAATTAGCTTTGGATCATGACCTGTTATCCGATAGGCCTCCGGTGCTTTCCAGCAATTCTGGTGCAACCGGAAGCTTAGAAAGTGTTGCTGCCGTAACTCTCATCCTTGAAAATTGTTCATGCTCCCAAGCTACCTGTAGCATTTCAATAGCTTCAACACTAGAAGTCTAGAACTAAACACTCGAATCTTATCAACATTAAAAAGTGAAGTAGCAGTGTAGCACAGTCACTCTAATTTAAATATTATAATCATAACAGTATGAGGGAGTTATGCAGAATACTGAACACACTGATAAGTTATAACTCATGAGAAACAAATTTATCGTTTATGATGAAATGAAGATCATGACGATGATAAGAAAGTGTAAACAAACTCCAATATTTATCCTTTCAGATGAGATCATGATGAAAATTAGTAAGAAAGTGTGAACATAATCCATCACTTGATAAAAAGTTCAAAGTAAAGAATAATCGTGTAAACATGAATATATATGGTCTCCAAGGTCTCCAACTAATTAGTGGTATGCATAATATATATATAGAGAGAGAGAGAGGGGATTACTCCAATGAGAACTAAGAATTATATTAACTTTTTAATTAAATTCTTTTATTTTATATTAAAAATTTAACATAACCTCCATCACTGCTAGCCTGTTACAACTACCACATAACTACCACCCTCCGACGTCATCATAACCACACCACCACCATCATATAACGTCGTTGGAATCATAAAATTTAAATCAAAATCATCACATTCAAATTTAAATTATCAAATTCTGAACATATTTAAAACAAAATCACCAAAATCTAAAACACTCACAACTTCATACCACCACCATTATCACCAGTTAATAAACTACTAAAATCAAGTCCAAATCACCAAAAATTTCAACTCAAATCACTAAATTTATAAACAAATCACCAAATTTTGAATACGAATCGCTAAAATTTTTTAAGGCAAATCAACAAAAAAATTTCAGATTCGAGCAAACACCTTTATCTTCTACCTTCTAGCAATACTTCCTGCATTTCTCCCTTTTCTCCTCTTATACTTCTTCTCGAAATACTCCAATATCGATGTTGCCTTGTTTAAACGCCATTATTTATTCAAGTTTTTGATTAAAAATATGAAATATATAACAATAAAAAGAAGAAATCGTTATGTTGTGTAGAGACAATATTAACTATCCAGAGAAGATATGGATTCATTGGAGAAGATGAAGTGTATGTATGTATGTATAGTTGGGTAGGAGATTGATTGTGTTGAAGGTGAGAGGGATGCATGTGATAGAAATGGGAGAGAGACGGAAAAGAAGAAGATGGAGAGACAGAGGAGAATGAGATGAATGAGATGGGTTTGCTGAATAGTTGGTTGGTAGGTAAGGATGTGCAGTCAAATTAAAAAATATTATTATAAAATGAAGGGCTGAGATTGAGTCTCAGTTCTCGTTCTAAATTAGGTTCTCATTTGAGCACCTGCCAATATATATATAGAGAGAGAGAGAGAGTAAGGCTCAGCGAAGAACCCCTTATTTGAGTAATTGAGGAACTAATTCCTGTTTTATAAGAATTTGATTAACAAATAACTAAAGAAGACTACATAATCTACAAAAAATCATAGAACACCAAAAATAATTGCAAAACAAAAACAAATTACATAATATATAAAAAAATATAGAACACAAATTACAGAAGACTAATGCTTGAATAGTGTGCTGTAATTTTGTGTTCTATATTTTTTGTATGTTATGTAATTTTTTTATTTGTTTTGTGATCGTTTTTTGTGTTCTGTATCTTTCCTATGTTCACCAATTTTTTCATGTGTTCTGTAATTATATTTGATGTGTTCTGTAATTATATTTGATGTGTTCTGTAATTATATTTGTTGTTGGTTCCTCAGCTACTCAAATAAGGGAATTCCTCATTGAGCCTAAGCCTATATGTGTGTGTGTGTGTTGCTTATAAAAAAAATGTTGTGCAACATGTCTGCGAACGCAGAGCAACCAGGACTAGTATTGGTAATAAGGAATAGTGATATAAAAATTATAAAAAGAATTGGGTAAAAAAACCCATAAATAATCCACTAACCCTATGGTGACTCAACGGTAGAAGAACTCCTACCCTTAGGATTTTTCAACTGCGGAAGCGAGGAATTTGTTTGGATCACAACCCACAACAGGAGAAAAAAATCAATTTCAATTTCAATAATCAAAGTTGTCTAATAATAAAATATTACATCTTCTTCAAAGGAATTAAAACCGCCTGATACTAAACAAACATAATTCTTTGATAATTCTACTAACATAATGTACAATATTCCTAATATTTTACTCACCTGATATAACTAAACTTTATTATATATTCCAATTAACTCTATTGATAAATGATATAAATATAAATGCAAAGTAAATTCTTAACTCCTTACTCCACAACATATTTATATCGGAGAACCTAAAACTCATTTTACTGCTCTACTACAATAACCTAGATTCTAGAATATTACTCTAATCTACTTATGTAATACTCCCTCTGTCCCATCCAATTCTTTACACTTTCCTTTTTTAGATGTCCCATCCAATTCTTTACATTTCAAAACTTTCTAAAAATAGTAAACTTTTATATTATAAAATTTACTCTCATCCACTACTTTTCTTCACCTTTTCAAATCTATCAATTAAATATCAATTGACCCCACCACTTTACTCACTTTTCCTTCTCTTTCATCCACTTTTCCTTCTCTTTCATAATACTTTATATAATTTTCTTAACCTCCGTGCCCAACCCAAATGTAAACAATTGGGTGGGACGGAGGGAGCATAATAAAACTTCATGATATAGTACAATTAACTTTATTTCTAATTAATCTTCTGATTCCTTGTTAGTTGTTCCTCTGTACATCAGCAGGTATGTCACCTATAGTTCTTACTGTATCATTTAATGAGGCAAGGCAATAATTTATATAAAAAATTAGACATAAAATCTATACATCAGTCTGTGTTTGTGTATCTAAAGAAACTTGGTTTTACTACACTCAACAGTCAGATTCCAGAGACATGCCTGATATTCAACAATTGCACCCAAATCCATAGCAGCAGAGAATTAACCAAGCTAATACTTTTTTCCTGTCTGTGTGACTGCAGACATATGCTTACTATAGATCAATAACGTCAATTCTCTCATATTTGGATAAGTAGTTACTAGCTCATATTTGGATAAGTAGTTACTAGCAAAACTGTATTGCATAGGGATATAGCCCTCAAGAAAGCTCAATCAGAGCCTTGTTAAAATTTAGTATATATCAATCTACCAGTTATTCTTGTTTTTGTTCAATAGCTAGCAGCGAAAAGGTAGATAAATTATGTTAAATACATCCTGGCAGTCTCTAATTTCCTGCCTACACCTTCACTCCAATTAACATGCCCGATACTTAACTACTCAAACAACCTTCACATTACGAATTCCAGTAAGAAAATTTCATGTCAGCACCATTGGTAATATGACCTGTAATGTGCTGAATACAGAACTTATGCGTAAAAACAAAGTAAATAAATTTAACTGTTCAAGTGACTACTGCCCCCCTGGTGAATATATAATTTGCTAGTACTCATACATACCCAATATGCCACAATCAGAAGTAGGTTTTCCATTGCAAAGCACGAGTATGCTATCCACAGAACTCATCATGGTTAATTATGTGATATTAATAGTATAAGGCCGAATATGTTTCAATTTTATGTCACCTACAGTATATGGATTATTAAAAAATTTAAAATGTAACTATATTACAATAATCATTTTTTTTCATGGGATTAACTTTTAGGAAGATTAAAGATCTCTTTAAAAATTTCAGTAGAGGAAACACTTTTATTGTTATCCTGTAAATAAAAAAATTTACTTACTCGAGGATTCGATATATTTATTTTCTTGTGCTTAAGGCCAACTTTAAGTCCCAACTCTGTTGCTACATTAGAAAATCCCTGCAAAAAGGAACCTTATAAACCTGCAAGTTGTGCGGCAGCGGCAGAAATAATTATCATTTTACAGAATCTAAAACAAGATTAAAATGAACTACTTACATCAAAAATTTGCNAATCTCCGTCAGCTTTCAGTCCTGGTAACCATCCCTGACAATAATAAACTATATTATGCAAATGCCCAATCAGATATCAACACTAGCAACTTTGAACAGATGTTGCAATATGAAGTAGCTACCGATAAGGCAGAATATAATAATCAGCTACCCGNAAAGGAACCTTATAAACCTGCAAGTTGTGCGGCAGCGGCAGAAATAATTATCATTTTACAGAATCTAAAACAAGATTAAAATGAACTACTTACATCAAAAATTTGCTTTATGTTGGCATTTTCTGGAGGCTTGGAAACATGGAGCCATAACTCATTGTCCGATGAACCAATGCTATTAAGACAAATAGCATACTCGATATTCTCCCGTAACCGTTGATCGAAACTGCGAAGCCACTTGTATAAAACCAAAATAACGTTAGTTGGTAATAAATATTTTCTATACATATCTACACTATATTATTATAGCCAAAACATTAAAAGTTTGGTAGTCGATCGTTGGTTTGGGCCGGNATAAATACAAGCTAATTTTGAATATTAATTGGTCATCACAACTCTTATTCCAACAAGGAATTCTGAAGGAAAGAAGTTAATACCTGAATATTCGTGACAGCAGGAGATACAACTTTCCTAGGTTCAGGAGCACTGACAACAAGCTTGTACCTGACGATTAATAAATCACAACTTACCATGAGCTAATATGTTATATTGTATTAACTTCTGATTTATGAAAGGAAAGTATATTATTGTGTATCAAACTTGAAATGAGTTAACATATAGCTGACATCTGCACTTGAATGATGATTCACAAGTACACACGACTTTCCAACCACAAATACAAAATAATACAGCAAAGTAATTGCTCCCTATTATCAACATCAATACAAGTCATACAATATTATACAGCGGCCAACAAATGAAGAAAGAATCCATATTTGAAGCAAAGAAAATATTGTGCATCATCTTTGCATTAAAGCCACATAGATCTCGTTCCACTTGGTTATTTTACTTACATTATTAAATGTTGGTTCCAAGCATACATGATTTTGACATATGTTTATTACCAGAATCAGATGTCCCCTGTGTATTATACTCACAATTTAGATAGAATATTTAATCAAAATTTCATCAGTGTACCTTCCAAAATGCAGAATCAAAAAATGCAACTGATCGCCCTTCAAAACCTGAAGGTTTAATGCATATCATGTGTCCTTCAGCCGCAATATTACCCAACTCTGGACTAGAGAGTGGTTCATTAGGAACATATTTTTTAGCACCAATCAGTCGCATTCCAGATATTAAATGTGTGTGTTATAATTAAGGTCTGGACGATGCTCAAACTTAAGACCTCTGGGAAATGTGCCACTGACACCATGTGATGGGACCAACTTAGATATTTACGTGTTAAAATTTAGAATTAGATATATCACGCATCCTTTACGGAACTAGCTACAGACAGACAGTTACTTTTTGACTCTTGACTGCATTTTGATGAAAGACAATAAAAGGATATCTCCCTCCATCAGAAAGTGGTACAATCAATACTGTAACTGGAATTGAGTCTATGTATTATATACTGTGATGGAAGATAGAATACACAAAAATTCTTTTCAATTTAAAAAGTTTGTCATAGAGCTTCTTAATATGATTCTCGGTATGAAATTTAAAAGTTTATCAACTAACCCGCCAGTTGTTGCAGTTGCAGGCTGACCCGTAGCATCATTCCTCTTGACATCAGCTAACACAGCATCAATGTCATCATCCTCAAAAGAAAAATAAACTGGATACTGTACCACAATATATAGTCACCTCTAATAAATGACAATATATCTTAGTCAAAAAGAAAAAACAAACACCCCCAGCATAAATTTCTAAATTAAGTAAATACAATTCTATAAAAAAATCAAGACAAGCAAAACTACGCTTTCT
Organism: Oenanthe javanica; assembly: GCA_008931105.1. Lineage (NCBI taxonomy): Eukaryota > Viridiplantae > Streptophyta > Magnoliopsida > Apiales > Apiaceae > Oenanthe > Oenanthe javanica. The sequence goes on along the minus strand of QRFB01000592.1, from coordinate 59,596 downwards.
AAAACATAAATCACTAATTAATTAGCGCAGAGGTATAAAGTATAAATATATCCTTCGAATGGAGTATTACTCCACGCCTCCGTATTCTTTCAAAAAGAAAAGCAGAGGACAGGTGGGAGTATGGTTCGAATGGATATTATAGACTAAAAATCACCAAATAATTTAAAGACTATGTATCTGAACAATACAATCACACAAATAAGAAAAAAATAGCTACCTCTGGAAAGCATGTAACCACTTTATGAAGAGTGAAGAAGGGTGCCATTTAATCATTCTTATCCCCAAACAAGGAGTATAAAATTTAAAAAGAGATACACACCCATATACGACAAAAAAATTACAAAATAGGTTATGCTCGGATATAAGAAAAAAAATTTGATATTGATGTGGATGCAAGAAACAGAAAAGATACCAAGGAAACTCACACGGATATTGGCATGTATAAGTAACTGCTCCAGCTCCGACAATAGGATTCTGATTTGCTTCTTTTCAGAGTTCGGGTCATCTTCAGCACCGTCATTGTTCTCAGAATTAAACATTCGAGGAAGCATGAGTAACAAACCTCCTAATGGCTTTTTCTGCCCAATACACTCTGCCAGCATCGTAAAAAAAAATCAGGCAATATTGATGTTACTATAAGAAACCACAATATGTCCAAAATACTTCCAGCGATGAAAAAACGGGTAATGTAATCATGAAGGATTGTATTGGTAATACAATGCATTTGTTTGATTTAACTTTGCAAATTAAGCACTTGTGCAATATCAATAGTTACTATTACATCAAGATTTCTTATTCGGGTGAAATAATCTACCTCCCTAATTTGATTAGTAAATGGATTTATTCCTGCAGTGCATTTGTTTGATTAACATTCAAATTTTTGCAACACTTTGTGCTTGTCTACTTGATACTTACATTGCAATCCAACTTTCCCGTGGTTTGGATTATATAGAAGTGACATGTATAGTCAAACAAAATAATTGGATGCAATTGGTGACAGAGAAAGGAAGATGGATGAGTTGATATATTATAGTATCGATACAGGGCAGGTTAAATTGCTGCCACTAATTAAATCACATTGTACATATCTAAATTTATTTTATCTGGGTGAATCATGAGACAAATATATCAAGTCATCACAACATCGTAATTGACTATTACATTACTGTTCAAATAATTGTATCTGACACGAACCAGGGGAAGGCCTAAGGAATAATCAAGATGAAACATCACAGAAATTATATATAATACATTCATATTCATATCATAACGTATAAAAATATGGAAATTATAAATATAAAATTTAAATATTGGAAATGATATATCTTATACTGTAGGATACTTGGATTTTTTAGCATTAGCCATATTTTGTGGAATTTGAGAACGTTTTGTCGGTAATAACAATTCTGAGGCTTGTTAGCCTAAACAAGCTTTCGTTTTATTATTACTTACAAAATTATATATTATAATTTATTCAAACTTTATTGATTCCGGCTTGAGCTGAACAATTAGATTCGAGCTTTTGTGAATAAATAGGGTAGTTAATTAGATCTTCTAAGCTGATCTCAAGCTTATTTAACTTTTTTCAAACCTCGGCTCGGCTTATTCTTAACCGAAGGATGTAGGTCTATGTCACGCCTTGCCACCTAAAATCAATGACATTTCATAGAGATCTAATTTTGATAGTTCAATTGTAGTTCAGTTACTACGACTTGACTTTAGATTTAATGAGCCAAATAGAAGTTTCTTTAGTTCAGTGTTAAACTTGTCTCGTAGTGAGTGGTTTTTTCGGAATTGAAAGTAATATAAATAATAATAATATAAAACATTTTCTCCCGGTATTACTGGTTTCTCAAGTATTACTTTAACGCAATTCTATAATTTACCAATCCTTGAGCACCCTGACAAAAATTTCAAGTTTGTAAACCTTTTTTTGCCAATTCAAGACATTCTTACATACTATCGTCATCATTACGCTATTTCAACCAAAACCTTTTACAATTCATATTATTAAACATAATTCACATCAAATCCAACATTTCAACGCACCGCAACTCCAATTCCAAACAGTAACTCAACTAGAAACACTTCAACACACCAAAATCACACAAATTTCAACACAAATCAAACAATCAACTTACAATTCCAACAAATTATACCTTTAATGAAAGTGAGATTCAGATCACGAACAGAAAGTATAACAACAGTCCTCGAAAGATCCGTATTATGCGATAACAGTGACGAAGCGTGATGATTGAGTGACGCTAATCGCGATCCGAACTGTTCACCGGCGATATCGTACTGAATCAACCGGTAAACATCGACGACGGTGGCCGCGTCGCAGATTTCGACGCAAGCGACGAGTATAAACACAAGTGAGATCATCGAGTATAGTGAATCCAAGAGTTCTTTTCTCGCCGCCATTGATGATGAGCTAGGGTTTTGCAAGTAGACTGTATATTTGTATTGTATGATCTGAATTAATAGTTAAAAATGAGTGTGATTGGAGTTTACAGAGCGGGTATAATAATGATTGTATTACAATGGGTGACAATTTTAATCCCACGGTTTAAAATGAAAAAGGAGCAAAATGGATATTTTAATTACTAAACTCTGTCAATCCGTATAATGAATTAACTAAATTTTGATATGGGCGCATATTAGGGGTTGCAATTTCGGGTTCTGAGTCGGGTTCGTGTCGGGTCAGATTGTACCTAATTGTTTCGGTTTAATTTTTTCCTAACCCTAACCCGTACCTATCGGGTTCGTGTCGGGTTTCGGGTCAATTCGGGTTTCACCACTTCTACTATTTTTTTAGAGTGATTGCAAATATACTCCTATATTATATACTCCTTCTGTCCCGATTTATATGAACCGATTATTTTTGCACAAATTTTAAGATAAAACGGTTCATTTCTTTTTCATTGCACGTGAAAGTTACAGTTCAAATGTATAATATGTACTGTACCCATTTTGTCATGTGTAAAAAAGGGCAGGACATGTATAAAATATTATTATTACTATTAAATAATTATGAACCAACTAACGAGTCTCTATCATTGCACGTGAAAGTTACTTTATTGTATTTAATTTAGTTATTTTAAACATAAAGTATTTCAAAACTAGGGTTATAAACAGAGGGTTCATTACTTTTCGGGTTTCGGTTCGTGTCTGATTGTACATGGTTGTTTCGGGTTGAATATTTACTGACCCAAATTCATATTTTTTCGGGTTGGATTCCTGTCAGTTTTGGGTTGGGTCTGTCACCCCTACTGCATATAAGTAAAATATCAATTATAATCTAAAACGTACTCTTATATTATCATTTCTAATATTTGACTAATTTAAATATACAAACAATTCAACTCAATTTAATGCAATTATGAGGGATAACAAAGAAAATAAATTATTTAACTAACATTTTCTTAAGATGTGTAATTTTTTCAAAAAATAAACTAAAAAGTGACGGAGGAAGTATTAAAATAATTGATTTAAAATTAAATAAATGACATAATATATGATTTTTTAATCTTAATGAATAGTGATAAAAAATTAATGGACTCAACCATTGCATAAAAAACTTGCAAATAAGTGATTTTAATATGAATAGTAATTAACTCAATCAATTAAATTGATGGATTGATGGACTCTAGGTGTGCATATGCTCAGATGTTGGTTATTTGCATTCTTAAAATATTTATCCCTTTTTTTCCTTTTTCATTATTTATATGTAATACCTATTTAATAAATACTAGCTTATAACTCGTGCAAAGCACGGGCGGAATTAATAAATTATATATTAATTATTTTATATGATTTAAATATGTAATTTAAAATTTTTTATTATATCTGCTATGATAATATAATATATAATAAAAATTATTTATAGATAAAATAATAATATTATTTTAATATTGATGAGATTTAATTAATAAGTTTTAATATTGATGAGATTTAATTAATAAGTTGTAATTTCAAGTAGAAGTAAAGTGAGATATGTTATTAGATTGTTGTACAGAAAATGACTCACCGATGATAGAGTTGTATGTAAAATATATATATTTTAAAATTAAATTATAATATATCATAATTGCATAAAAAAGTCGTATAAAAACAAAACATACGGATGATAAAAAAGGTTGTATAAAAAGAGAACTTACCGGACGGACGACCAACTGACCAAACTTTTTATTTTTCTTTAAATTTAATTAGGAAATTTTTATTAATAAAAAGAGTTACAAATATATTAGAAATATTTTAATTAAAATTTAAATAAAAGAGATATTTTAATGTAGGTAAAATATAATATAATTTTAATATTCAAAAATTTTAATTATAAAATTACAATTTTAAATAAATTAAAGTATTCTAGCGATGAGAAAAATTAAAACATGTTAGTAGATTGTGAGTACAACTATATATTCTAATTAAAAGAGAAGTTTTTTTAAAATAATATAATATAAAAACATAGATAATATATATATAACATAGTGATAAAATTTAATTAATGTTAATAAAATAATATTATTATTTTAATATTCATAGAATATAATTTAAATATAATATAATATAATTCTATCAATGATGAGTTGTATAAAAGGAGGACTATCGGGGGTTAGAGTTGTATATAGGGTGTTGATGTCGGTCTTCTAATTTGAACATATTATTCTAGTTTGAGCAAAATTCTTCTAAATATATAATATAATTTAAATATAATATAATATTATCCTATCTTATTATCTTATCTTGTATAAAATGAGAACTACTGGGGTTAGAGTTGTATGTATGATTATATTCTTTTTAAATTATATTTCATTAAAATTCAATGGTTAAGATTGTTTCTATGGTTCACATAAAATTGAACGGTTAAGATCTTTTCTACGGTTCACCCACTAACATACCGTCGACCAAAACTTTTAATCTTTCGGTTATAATAATATAGTATAGATGTATATATCCAAATAACAAATGCATATCTATCAATATTTTTTTATGAGAATTGTCAAAAAATATATATTTGTTAACAATCTCTTTAATAAATTAAGTATGTTTAACTATATATATGTTATTCTGACAAAAAAAAACTATCTATATGTTATAATTTTACCATTATATTTACTGATATATATTTATATAACAACAAATGTATATACAAATTCTTTTACCTGAATTTTTTTTGCTTCAGAACTTGGTCATAGTTATATTTAATTACATCCATATGACAACTTGTGTTAATGAATATAATATTGAATGAACGGGAAAAGATCACCCCGATCCCAATAGATTAACATAAAACTATATCATTATCACGTTATGTCAGCTAACAATAACGACTTCTGAGTTCTGTCCTTCTTGATACTCCTTCGACCCTAATTATTAGTTATTTTTTGATTTTTTGTGGTCAAATTGATTAGTGTTTGAATAATAATTAAAAATTGTTCTTTTATAATTTTTAAAAACTAAAAAATATATTTTAAAGTAGATTATATATATTTTTTAACAACATAAAATTTTAATTTTTTTCAATTATATATTATATTTAAATTACGGTCAAATATTAATTAATTTGACCGCACTGAAAATAAAGTGGATAACTAAAAGGGGACGGAGGAGTACCATTCTACTTGCCTCGTGAGTACCATTCTACCCTAGTTTGCCCGGTCGTAACTCGGAAAACGTATCTGTTAATACTTTTAAAGGCTCTCTGACTTGTTTGAATATGATGTTTTTATTACTATCTTATAGTCAATGGGTTCAACAAACTTGGGAGATATTATATCCACCATTTTGATAATATATTACCTATGATAGAATCTCGATAAATGAATATTCGATAAATAAATAACATCATCAAATGAATAATTTTTTCTGGTCCCAACATAATAGAGAGTGTATTTTTGACCTCGATAAATGAATAATCTCGATTAATAAATATAATTTTCCGGTACCAAGCGTATTCATTTATCAAGGTTTAACTGTATGTATGACCCGAGAACCGGGACGAGATTATCATTTATATTATCCAATTGTGTTATTTGTTAATGAGTTAAATAAGAGTTTCAATGGAAATTATTTTTTTGAAAACAGAAACAACCACTAATTAAATATGCCGAAAGAAGGCACCCTGTTATTTCGGCAAATATACATCATCNCAAATATACATCACACTCTAAATGTGCTAAAAACAACCCAATTGGTCATGATTTCCAGAAAGTACATCACGTTAGGAAATTGTCACCATCTTTCTATACTATCCCAATTGGTCATCATTTCAATAATTAACGTCGAGTCCACGTTTTCTAATGGAAGATATACTATACTCGTAGTTCATATGGAGCCCGCCGTACGTAACATTTATTTAATTACTTTCATTCACATTGTTGACCAAAAGGCCTGCATCATTTTGCAACTACTATATAAAATCTAATATTTATATACAAGCATATACATCTTTATTTCTGTCACTCATTCACAAAGATTCAATCATGTCTTCTTACAATTATGATCATCACAACGAGAGAAACACTTCTTCCATTCTCGATATTCATTCCGATATTTTTCGAACCCATATTTTGACCCGGCTTGATGGTTCCAGTTTGGTTTCTGCAGGATCTGCATCTTCTGAGTTAAACAAGTTCTGTAAGGACGAGAATCTGTGGAAAAACATATGCAATTCCACTTGGCCTTCCACGGATGATCGTCGTGTTCTCGATGTTATTGCCACTTTTCCGGCTGGTTATCGTTCATTTTTCTCCGATTGTTACCCATCTTTAGACCACAGCCCGAACCCAAAGGTTTACCTTGTTGATCAAGAAATAGGCCATCATCGTTCATTGAAAATATCAGAATTGATCTCAGCCGTTGATATTCACTACGACAACAAATTGATATATTCCAAGGTACATGTCACAGAAACATCCACTGATTGGTTTTTATCTTCTCCTTTTCGGGTAGATCTTCTCGACCCGAAAGAAACCATTCCAACACCAATACAGGTGTTGGAAGGTGTTAGAACCAAATTTCTGTTGGGCNAATGTTAGAATAAATTTCTGTTGGGTCGGACCTCCAAGGACTTTCTTCGGTCTCGGGCCTGCAAGGAGAAGAATGCGAGGGATTTGTCCCCCGATTCGCCTCCGGTGTGAGAATCAGTAACTGGTTCAGATGAGTATTTTAAACGTGCAAGAGTTTTGTGTCAATAAGTGTCTATCAAATAAATGAGCTGATGCGCATATATATATACTAAGACCTGTCACTGTAGCCGAAGAGATGGGCAACTGTGGCCTTCCACTGTATCTGACAACTGTAGCCGAACACTGTAGACGAACGGCGCCCTGCTCGTGCGGCTGAGGTGACGTCTGACCTCTTGGGCCTATCTTCGGACCTGAGGGGTGGCTCGGGCTTCGGCCCTTTAATCTTAAGTGGGCTTTGGCCCAAGGACCGCGTGGGCCTCCAACATGTCCCCGGGCTTCGGTTTTGGTTGCTAGCCCGAATCCGGAGTCCTGTCGCTCGGTGGCCTTCTATCCCATCTTCGGGAGAAATCCGAGGGAAGTCGTGTGTTGCTGCAAGTTGATACGTCTCTTGGAGAATCGTGCTACATTAAATGCCCGCGTCTTGTCTAATTTCGAAAAATGCGCGTAATAAATGCGTTGCGTCTTTTCCACCAACTAACCGCTGTCTTCCACTTCTTTTTATTTATTTTCATCATTTGTTTTTCCTTTTCTCAAGAAAACTGTCCAAATTCCCCCCTTCCTCTATATAAACCCCATCATTTTCTTTTCACTTGTTTACGTTACCAAACCTATTTTCAATCTCTTCTCAGCTCTCCTGGCTTTTGTGGCAGCATCAAAGATTTCTTCACTACTACAACAACTCAGGCGTTCTCATCCTCGTCTACACTGCATCACCAGTAAGTTTCCCCTTCAATCTTCATGTGGTTTACGGAATTTTAGTGAAGCGTGTATTGCATGTATGTGTTTCCGGGTGTGAGTATATCTGTGCGTTTGTTTGAATGTGTTTGATGGGGTAGGATAGGGAGTTCAGGGTCTATGTGGGCTTTAGACTATGTTACCTAGGATAGTTTTGCCTGTTTCCTGGGTTATAAAAGGGGCTTAAAGATGGTGCGAAGGAAGTTCTGTGGTTTGAACCTCCTTCGGGATCTTCAAACTTTGGAACATGCTTCGGTATCCGGTCCTATAACCCAGATGGGTCCTGGGAAGTACCCTGCCCTGCCCGAATCCGGCCAGCGGTACTCGGCCCTATTTTACTATATGCAAAAATCAGATTTTTATATAAAACCGCCGAGTACCTGGCTAATTGTGTCCTCGCCGTGTTGCAGGAACATGGATCGGGCTTCGGGTATAGCGGGTATCTCTTACTCGCCCAACAACCATTTTATTGATTCCAAATTTCCCGCGGCTAACCTTCGGTCGCGGATGACAGAGGCCGAAGTAGCCGAAACCAGGGATAAGTATGAGATCCTCTCGAGCTGGCACGTGTACCATGCGGACAGTCGAGACCGGATTTATTTTACTCCCGAAGTAGACGAGGAGAATGGGAAGATCGCCACCGGTATTTCTGAAGCGGCTTTTAAATGCGGCTTCCGGGTTCCCGTGCTGCCCTTGGTGAGGCGGCTTTTTAAACAGATGGGTATCGCCTTAGGGCAGCTAGATCCCAACAGTTTCATTCATATGAACTATTTTCAGTATCGGTGCATGAAGACCGGAGTCTACCCCAGCACTCGTTTGTTCTGGTTCCACTAAGATTTTCGGAAGAACCCGAAGAGCGCTGGGTTCTACACTATTGCCCGAAGGGGTGGTAGGGCGGACTGGTGTGCAACGAACTCGAATAATAAGGGTAGTCATGACCGGTACTTTTTCCTTAGTGGTCCCAAAATTGCAGACCTTGCCATCTGGCGTGAGGTCGACCTTGAGGCTATTATGATGCCGACTCTATCTGAGGCCGAAGAACACAATTATCGGCTTCTAGTTGACTTAGATGAACCTAGGCTTCCCCTAGCCACTCACCGACAGAAGGAATGGCTTCTCGCCCTCTGGGGTAATGGTATTGTGTTCTTTACCTTTTGTAATCCATGCTTAGTTTCTTGTTCGCATCTGTTCATTCGGAGTTGTAACTTTTTCCTTTCGAATTTTGTTGCAGTGTCTTCGCGCCAGGAAATATTGCTGCGCCGGATTGCGGCAGCGAACAAGCAGCAAGGTGAATCGAGCAGGGGTTCTCCGGCCCAACAAGACAAGCCTACTGAGGAAAGGCAAGTGATGACTCTCCCTCCTGGAGACAGTACGGAGATGGTGGGCGGTGACCCAAGGGATCCGAAGGCTGATTTGGTCGTCCGAAAAAGGATTCGGAGGGGAACAAACCCCGATGTGGTCCTCCAGACCTACACCCCTCAGTGGGGTGTTTTGACCACAGACTCCTTCGCCTGCAGGGCTCCTATGGAGGCCAAAGAGGTTGGTCCTGATCTGGTCAAGGCCTTTATGCTCCCTGCTGACCGAGACATTCATGCTTCGGTGGGGCCGGTGGCGGCTTGTACTGAGATGCTTGGTCATCTCTCTCTGGTAAACTTCAACCCTTTTTCCCTTTCGATTTTAATGCATCTTTGGTGTTTCCTTTTCCTCAGTCTGTTTGTTTCTTGCGTCTCTAGGCCAACTTCTGGGCAGCAGCGGTGACCGAAAAGATGAAGGATGTTCAGCATCAAATCAACAATGTTTCCGGTCTGGAGGCTCGGGCCACTACTGCTGAGCAAAAGCTCGAGGAGTCCGAGAGGAAGGCGACAGCGGCCGAAGGAAAAGTCTCGTCCATTGAGATCGAGCGTGATGCTGCGCGGGACGAGGTGACCGAGCTGAAGCGGCTTCTCTCCAAAAGAACTGCTCAAGTCAGGGCCGCCCGTAAGGATCGGAGGAAGGCGAAAAAACTTCTTCAGCTGACCGAAGACCGGTGCTATGGGATGGGCTATGAGGATGCCATTCTGAAGGCTGCGCAGGTGAACTTGGACCATACGCTTCTTCTAGATGTGGGCATGTCAGACCCTGTTGGCCGAGAGGGAAGTCCCGATGTGCCGCCCGTAGTGAGCTCTGGTGACGAATCAGTCTTATCGGACTGAATGATTTGTAATAGTTGCCTTCGGGCTTTAGACTTATTATTGCCTTCGGGCTGGAATTGCCTCCGGGCTTGATTTTTATTTAGATTCTTATGCGTCTTTGGTTTTTAACCCTGCATAGTTTATTTTTCCTTATGCGTCTTCGGTATTCNGTATTTTGTTTACCTTGCATAGTTTTGTTTTATTATGCTTCTTCGGTATTTTTATTACCTTAGCACATTTTATTTCCTTATGCTTCTTCAGGCCTTTGCCTTCAGCATTTTTATGCATCTTCGGAATTTGGTTATCCTAGCATGATTATTGTTTTATTGCCTTTGGTTTGTTGAGCTTGAACGACTTTGGACGGGATCGATTCCGTGCAAGTGGCTACGAGTTCAACAAATCTAGTAATCAAAATATTTCGGACCGAAGTACCTATCTTTTTCGGGATGTTCCCTAGACAGGTCCTTTGGTCTAAAGATAGTAATAAAAGGAGCAGAAGTTTGTTCATTATCATCCGAATAATCAATACATACTCCTGAAGATATAGTTACGAACATATCATAAGCTAGGGGGTGATTCTTACTGGTAGAATTTCCGAAGGCGAGCAGCGTGCCAAGTGTTTTTGATCGGGTTTCCTTGTAAGTCCGATAGTTTGTAGGTTCCGGGGCGGATCACTTCGGTGACGACATATGGCCCCTCCCAGTTTGGCTTTAGCTTCCCCTGCTTGTTCGGCATCGAGGTTGCCAATTCTCTAAGAACCATGTCTCCAATCCCGAAGGATCTCTTTTTGATCCCCGAATCATAATACTGCGCTGCCTGAAGTTGATATTTCACATTCCTCATATGGGCTGCTTCTCTTTCTTCTTCCAGGAAGTCCACATTCGCTCTCAAGCCATATTCATTTTGCTCCACATTAAATACTTCCGATCGGTATGATTCGAGACCGACTTCAGCCGGAAGGAGTGCATCTGTCCCGAATGCTAGTCGGAACGGTGTTTCGCCCGTGGAGGACCGAGGTGTTGTCCTGTATGCCCATAGGACCCACGGTAGCTCTTCTGCCCACCGTCCTTTCGCTTCGCCTAATCTTTTCTTTACTCCATCAAAGATGATCTTGTTTGCCGCTTCAATCGCCCCATTTCCTTGTGGGTGCCCTATCGAGCTAAACTTCTGCTGGGTACCGAAGTGGTGCAGAAATTTCCTAAACTTGCTTCCAATGAACTGTGTCCCATTGTCCGATACGCATACTTTTGGGATACCGAACTTGAGGATCACTTGTTCCAGCATAAATTTCTTGGCAGCTTCCTCGGTTATCGTGGCTAGTGGTCGGGCTTCGACCCACTTTGTCATGTAATCTATCGCCACAATGCAATACTTCGCCTGCTTTGTACTGGTGGGCAGAATGCCCACTATATCAACTGCCCACATGGCGAACGGTATCGGGCTGAGCACCGAAGCCATTTCCTCTGGGGGTTGCTTCGGAATTGTGCTGAAAAGCTGACATTGGCGGCATTTTTTCGAATACCCCCTGGCATCTGCTCGCAAAGTCGGCCAAAAGAATCCCTGCCTTAGTATTTTAATGGCAAGAGACCGACCGGCCAGATGTTCGCCACAGATCCCTTCGTGCACAGTTTCAAGGGCCATAGATTGTTCTTTCGGATTTAGGCACCGCAGGAGGGGCTCGGAGGCTGATCTTCGGTAGAGTTTCCCGGCTATGATCGTGTAACTGGCAGCCCTGTACTTGATCTTCTGAGCTTTAGTCCGATCTAGGGGCAAAATTCCTTTTTCGAGAAATGCTCTGATCGGGGTCATCCAATTCATCCCTTGGTGAATTTCCATGCACTGCTTCTTATCTACCGAAGGTATCTTCACTTCGGTCAAGTAAATAGATCCTGTGAGTTGTTGCGTTTCTGCTGAGGCCAATCGGGCTAATGCATCTGCTCTGCTATTGTTTTCCCTCGCCACCTGACTGAGCTCAAAAGACTCAAATTGGCTCGAACCTTCCTTCACTTTGGCTGCGTATGCCTTGGTTCGGGGGTCCCTCTGTTCGTATTCTCCTGAAAAATGCTTTACTACTAGCATAGAATCACTGAAAACCCTTAAATTTCTTACCTCCAATTTTTTTGCTAAGTTCATCCCTGCTAGCAATGCTTCGTACTCCGCCTCATTATTTGTAAGGGTGAATGTGAACCGAATCGCCTGGCATATTTCAAACCCATCCGGGCTAGACAAGATAAGGCCAGCTCCACACTTGGACCCTGCCACCGAACCATCCACGAACAGCTTCCATTTTCCCGGAGTCCGTNTGCTTCTTATCTACCGAAGGTATCTTTACTTCGGTCAAGTAAATAGATCCTGTGAGTTGTTGCGTTTCTGCTGAGGCCAATCGGGCTAATGCATCTGCTCTGCTATTGTTTTCCCTCGCCACCTGACTGAGCTCAAAAGACTCAAATTGGCTCGAACCTTCCTTCACTTTGACTGCATATGGCTTGGTTCGGGGGTCCCTCTGTTCGTATTCTCCTGAAAAATGCTTTACTACTAGCATAGAATCACTGAAAACCCTTAAATTTCTTACCTCCAAATTTTTTGCTAAGTTCATCCCTGCTAGCAATGCTTCGTACTCCGCCTCATTATTTGTAAGGGTGAATGTGAACCGAATCGCCTGGCATATTTCAAACCCATCCGGGCTAGACAAGATAAGGCCAGCTCCACACTTGGACCCTGCCACCGAACCATCCACGAACAGCTTCCATTTTCCCGGAGTCCGGATTAAATGTTCTTCGGGAGATAAGTTCTTCGGCCCCGAGAATGTGCACTCAATTATGAAATCAGCCAGAGCTTGAGCTTTGATTGAGGTTCGGGGCACATATTCCAGATCGTATTCACCCAGTTCAATGGACCAGGCCACTACTCTGCCCGAAGCCTCTGGCCTTGTGAGAATCTTCTTCAAAGGTTGGTCGGTCACCACCTGGAGGGTCCGTCCTTGGAAGTACTGTCGCAATTTTCGGGAGGCCATAACCAACCCCTATGCGAACTTTTCTGCATTCGGATACCTCGTTNGGTCGGTCACAACCTGGAGGGTCCGTCCTTGGAAGTACTGTCGCAATTTTCGGGAGGCCATAACCAACCCATATGCGAACTTCTCTGCATTCGGATACCTCGTTTCTGCATCCCTAAGCATGTGGGAGACATAGAACACCGGGTGCTGATTGTTTTCATGATTCTTGACCAGGACTGCTCCCAGCGTTCGGTCACTTATAGCCAGATAAAGCTGTAGGGTTTCCTTCGGATCTGGCCTCATTAATAGTGGCGCTTTGGTGAGGTAATCTTTGACTTCTTCAAAGGCTTTCTGGCATTCGGGCCCCCACTCAAAGTTCTTTGACCCCTTTAGTACTTGGAAAAATGGCAAAGCTTTTTCCGCTGATCTTGAAATGAATCTCCGGAGGGCGGCCAGCCTGCCCGTCAATTTCTGGATATCTCGGATACACTTTGGTGCTTCCATGTCGATGACTGCTTGGATCTTCTCCGGATTAGCTTCAATGCCTCGAGCGCTGACCATATATCCCAAAAATTTCCCGCTGGCCACACCGAACGTGCACTTGTTCGGGTTAATCTTCATCTGATGTCTTCTTAGCGTCTCGAAACATTCTTTCAGATCTTCGACATGGTCTCTGCGTTGTGATTTGACTATCATATCATCCACATAGCATTCCATATTCCTGCAAATCTGCTCGGCGAAGACTTTATTTACCATTCTCTGAAAAGTTGCTCCGGCATTTTTCAATCCGAAGGGCATTTTGATGTAGGCATAGGTCCCCTTCGGGGTTATGAATGCTGTCTTCGGGACGTCCTCGGCATTCATAGCTATTTGATGATATCCTGAAAAAGCATCAAGGAAACTGAGTACCTGATATCCTGCCGTTGCATCGATGAGCTGGTCAATGCTGGGGAGAGGGTAATGATCTTTCGGGCAATGTTTGTTCAAATCTGTATAATCCACGCACATCCTCCATTTGTTATTCGCCTTCTTCACTACGACTACATTTGCCAACCAATCCGGATATTCTATCTCTTCGATGAACTTTGCTTCCAGTAGCTTTTCTACTTCCGCTTCAATAACTTTTTGCCTTTCCATAGCGAAAGCTCTTTTCCTTTGTTTTACTGGCTTGGCCTCGGGCTTAACATTTAGGCAATGCTTCGCCGTCTTTGGATCTAAACCAGGCATATCCTCGGGGCCCCAGGCGAAGACGTCGTGGTATTGCCTTACGATATCAATTACCTTTTGCTTCAGGTCAGGCTTCATGTTTTTACCGATGCGAACCATCTTTCCCGAGCAACCCGCATACAACTCAACTTCTTCGGTCTCCACAGCAGGTTCGGCCAAAGGGCTTGATAGATCGTCCCCGAATTTTTCTAGCTCGATGTTCATAGCTTGTCGACTACTAGTTGCTTCGATATCTGTCCTTTTCCTTTTTGCTCCCGCTACCTCGAATTGATCTTTCTCCAGATCTTCCAACATAATGATTCGGGCTGTTTTCTGGTCGCCCCTCATCTCTCCAACCCCACTCTCCGCTGGGAACTTCAGCTTTAAGTGAGGGATGGATGCCACTGCTTGGAAGGCTGTCAAGGTCGGTCTTCCTAGAATGCCATTGTAAGGGCTCTCCACCCGAACCACATAGAACTTCACCTGTTTTTCCACAGTGTAAGGTGATTTTCCTAAAAGAACGGGTAAAGTGATCGTACCTTCGATGGGAACGGGTTGATTCCCGAACCCGTAGAGTGGAGCTTCGTGGCAAGGCTCCAGCAATTCTCCTTCTAAGTTCATCTTGCTGTAAGTCCTGTGGTAAAGAATATTTACTGAGCTGCCTCCATCTACTAGGACCTTCCAGATTTTATTTTGACCGATGACCGGGTTGATAATGAGTGGATCCTCATGCGGCCATATCACATCTTCGTAGTCTTCTTCGGTGAAAGTAATGGGCATAGCTTGCTTCGCCGAATTGAACTGGTATAAATTGTAGACCTGTCGGACGTATCTTTTCTTGGCTGTCTTGCTATCCCGACCCATCGTACTACCCCCTGAAATGGTCCTTACTTCGCCCCGGTATCTATCCTTGTCTTCTGGATCTTTTTCTCTTTCCNCTACCCCCTGAAATGGTCCTTACTTCGCCCCTGTACCTTTCCTTGTCTTCTGGGTCTTTTTCTCTTTCTTCCCTCGGTCCCAACTTGCTTCGGAGATCTTTCACAAATTGATTGAGTTCACCAGCCTTGATCATCTTTTCAATTAACTTTTTCAGGTGAAAACATTCATCGGTATTATGACCCTTGTCACCATGATAGTCACAATACCTGTCTCCGTTTCTCTTGTGATCAGGTGTTCTCATCTTAGTAGGGCGGACGAAGCCGGGCTTGCCCTTTATCTCAAGGAGAATCTTGGAGATTGGTGCATTTAAAGGAGTGAATGCAGTCTGATCTCTATCCCTTCGGCGCTCTGTGCCCTTGTCTGTTTCCCTACGATCATCCCTTCGGTCGCGGTTGGACCCTCGGGAAGACTCATAGCGATTATCTTTACCCGTTCGGCTTCGGTTGTCTTTGTTTTCTCGGTATCCACCAATAGACTCCATTTTCCTTCGGATGCTCTCGCCCCTTACATAGATATCGTTCAAAGACTTGGGGGGAATATCGTACAAGGAAGAACGAAGTTTCTTACCTTTCACTGGGTCTAAGCCTGCCGAGAGAAATCCTGCAGCTTTCACTTTGTCCAGATTTGTAACCATGCCGGCTTCCTCCTTAAATCTTGCCAGGTAGTCACCCAATTCTTCGTTCGGGCGCTGCCTGCAGTGGATCAATGCTTCGGTATCTTTCTCCCTTCGGCACAAGTGAGAGTAGTGCCAAAGAAATTTCCTCCGCAACTGTTCGTACGACCCGACCGAACGTGGCCTTAATGAACGATACCACATGGTCGCCGTACCCTTCAAATACGTCTTGAACATCTTGCACAACATTACATCACAATGCCCCATTCCTGTCATCAGCAGCTCATACTTCTCACAGTGATCTTCGGGATCTCCTTTTCCATTGAATTCGGTCATTTTCGGGAACTGACCTCCGGCAGG
>QRFB01000592.1:22941-40653 GCA_008931105.1 Oenanthe javanica | reverse complement strand
ATATATATATATATATATATATATATATATATATATATATATATATATATATATATATATATATATATATATATAAATCACCTAAAATATATAGATAATTCGAGTTCAAAATTCTCCCTGAAAATTTGAAAAATAATAAATTTTTACATCAAAATAAAGACAAAATATATATGTCTATTAGATTATTGAGACATAAAATATAAGTTTAAAGACTTCAATTCTTTCACAATTTCTCATTAAACCTAAAATAGTATATTAATATTGTTTTGATATAATACATATATAATTAAATACCAATTGAACTCTATTTTTTTTAATAATGAATTATATAGGTTTTTTTAGAATATATATATATATATATATTATACATATGTAATTAGTACTTATTTTTAATTTTATAGGCCCTATAATAATATATATTTTATAAGATTATTAATTTATATGTTGTGAAAATTATTGGCTTTATAAATTTTTTAACTAAGTAATGTATATATAAACTATTTTTTTTAAAAAATGTGTTTCTCAAATTTTTGAGTCCCAGCGGTCACCCGTTCCCTTAGGGCTGTAATTCGAGCGGAGCTTTTTTGAGCTCAGCTCAGGTTCAGCTCGATTAACCCTGCTCGACTCGGCTCGAACTCGTTATCGAGCTCGAACGGATTTTTGGGCTCGACTAAATACTCGAGCCGAGCCGAGTTTTTCCGAGCTCAACTCGGGCTCGACTCGATAAGGCTCGAACTCGAACTCGACTCGGATCGATTATATTTTTAATTTTTTTAATATTTATATTTTTTATATATTATATTATATTTATTTTAGAATTTTTATTATATAACTTTTTAATAAAAGAAAATTTTATAATATAAATATTTGCACTATATTCATTTATTTTACAAACACAATTATATGCTTGTAGCATGTTCCAAGACAAATAAAAAATAATGTAAAATAAAAAATGATCATTATAAATTATTATTTAAGAGTGTATTGTACAACAAATACAGCTATACAGTACCTGCTAATATAATTTAATAATTTATATTATTAAAAATACATTAAATATTTTGATTAATACTTTATACTTTTCACTTGTGAATTTGTGATTAATTATTAATGGATACCTTTCCAATTTTACAATAATATAATTTATTTAATTCTATTATAAAATACACCAAGTAACCAAGTCAACAACACATTAAAATCATAGTATTGTAGTTTGTTATATTTCATTAAATTAAAACTAAAATTTTTATAATTATTAATGATTTGGTACTTATTGCGTACATTTGTTTTGGATTCTTTCCTCAATAAAAAAATAAGATTCTCATGTTATTCTCATTATTTATTTATTTGTTATCATATATTTAAGATATACAATATATAAAAATATAGTGATATTAAGTATGAGTGTATCACTGTATGACTATATGAATAAACGATAATACGAGTTCAAAAAATTATTTAGGTTATTTGAAAAGTTAACTCTCAAATATTATTGACATTAAGCCACTAATACAACCAAGTTATATTTACATATATGTTATTTCATATAATATAAGTGTATTATTTTAAAATTTTATTTATCATTTTTAATAGAAGGAAAAATATTTGTAGATTAAAGTTGAAAAAAAAATTGGATAATTTTTCTAAATATTAAGCTAAAACTCGATAAACTCGATAAGAACCCGAAAACTCAATAAGAACCCGAAAACTCAATAAGCTCGATAATTCGTTAAAAAACTCGTTAAGTTCGAAAACTCACGAACGGTTTGATCTCGACTCGTATAATAAACGAGCCGAACTCGAACAAACATTTCAGGCTCGATTCCAATTACGGCCCTACGTGCCCCTTCGGCCGGCCCCGAATCTATTTATATACTAACTAAACTATGATTTAATTGCGGTATGGAGACTTGTATTATAATTTTTATTTTTGTTTTGATGATCAGCTTTTAATGGTCAATAAATTAATGGCTAGAAAAATATTTTTTAGCACTTAAATAACTCTGACCCAACTACATTAGAATGGGGTTAAGGATGTCATATTTTTTAGTAATTAGATATTACTTTAGGAATAAATATATATGTAATATAACATTACCTCTCATATACTTATAGTGTCGCCGTTTGAGGTCCTTAAACTTAAAATAAGTTACTTATTTTATATTATTTTTACATATTTTCATATTTTTTTTAAAGATAAATATTTATTTTAGAATTTTAAAACTAAATATTATTTTCAAAATAAAAAATAAGTACTTATTTTCAGAAAAAATACATACATACCTATTTTTTTCCCAAAAATAAAGGTTTATTTCCGGAAGAAAGTGATTGCCAAACAGGGCCAGTATATGCCTCAGGGTTCCTAGAAAATAAAATAAATAGGTTAGATAAAATAAAAATTAAACACGGTAACTTCAAATACGCGGGTACTTCCGTACTTGTACTTACCCTAAAATCCTGCAACCTAGTTACCGAGCTCTCCCGTGTTGCTCAGAGTTCCGTAGTTATCAAATGACACAAATATCCTCAAAAAATTAGGCGCTAATTCTTGCTGCGAGATTGGTTGCAGATGATCTATTTTCACTCTCATCACAATCCATAACCAAATTGAGTCTCAATATCACACCTCTCTAGGTATGCATCTATACCATCATTTATTTTATATCCAATTACTCATAAGCATATATTGTAAGAATTGTCCTGTTAATTTGATATATAATATTATAAATTTGTTTACAATTGATTTTCTATTCTTTTTAATAATATAATCTTAACTATTATCCTTCATCATTTGTTGAATGTGATACAGTTTTAATCAATATTTTCCTTGAATTAGTTATCTCATTAAACAAATAATATGATATTTTCATTGAATATTATTATACATTGATTCATAGTGCTTATAATTTCTTTGTAATTCGTGTACAGAAATGACCCAATTGCCATTATCTAAGAAGAAAAAACTATTGCCGCATGTGTTACAATATATAGTGAGATGGTTAAAAGGATAATGGAGGTTTTGCTTGAAATTTTGCATATTCTTATTGAGTTAGGTGTCAAAATACCTAAACCAATATATTATCTTTTTGATGACTCTATTGACGATAGATTTGAAGTAAAATTTTTGAACGTTAAGTCTCTTATTCTAGTTAGTGACCAAGTATGTATAGACAATGTTAGAATGGACATAATTTTTTTTGACAATTTGTGCGGGATGCTTAGCGATATTGGAGGGCTAAAATGTAATAAAAATATGGATATAGGTAAAATGGTGGCTTTGTTTCTTTACATACTTGCTCATAATAAAAAATAGAACAATTCAAGTATATTTTAGAAGAAGTGGGGAAACAGTATCACGCCATTTTACTTCCGTTATTCATGTTGTTCTTAAGTGTTACAATCATCTTCTTAAAGAGGCAGAACCGATGCTGATTTAAAATGGAGGTGTTTTAAGGTACGTAAGTGTTATTAGGTCACTTTTAACCATTATCTATTTAACTTATATAAAAATTTATTGATTAGTATATAATTATTTTGTAGAATTGCGTAGGTGCTTTAGATGGTACACATGTGAAAGTGCATGCTCGTGAAACTGATAAGGTTAGATACAGAAATAGAAAATGAGATATTTCCACAAATATTTTAGGTGTATGCTCAAGAGACTTGCAGCTTATTTATATATTGCCCGGTTGGTAGGGTTCAACTCATGATAATAGAGTACTTCGAGATGCTCTTTCAAGAAGAAATCTGTTAAAGGTCCCTCAAGGTAATCATATCGGTGTTTAATATATCCACATTAATGAGAGATATTCCTTAATTATTTCTTTATATTTTTCTTAGTTTGTGTTAGTACTTAAACATTGTTGGTTGTTTCAGGATACTATTATCTATATATGTTATGTTGGATATATGAACTGCGAAGGATTTTTAACCCCTTTTAGAGGCCAACATTATCATTTGAATGAGTGGGAAAATGGTCGACAACCTGCAACAACGGAAGAATTTTTTAATATGAAGCATTCTCGACTAAGAAATGTTATTGAGAGGTGTTTTGGGATGTTAAAACTCAGATGGGGCATTTTAAGAGAAACTACTTGGTATCCAATGAAAATTATGTGGAGAATTATTTCAGCGTACGTGTGCTCTCCTTAATTTTATAAGGTCTAACATGAGTGTTGATCTAATAGAGTCTTGACTTGGTGAAAATGGAGAAAATGGAGATGGAATAAATGAAGATTTTGTTTACCATCTTGAGGCAAACACTGTCTGGAACAATTTTAGACATCAACTAGCCAATGAAATGTTTAATGATTGGCAAAATTGTAGGCATATTTAATTATTTACATTTTAATATTTCGTATTTGCTTTTCTTTGTAATAGTTTCTGCTGAAATTGGTTTTGTATGCACGCCATTGATCTACTTGTTATAATAATATATTTATTTTCATATGGTTTCAATTATACTACTATGTTTCTTGTATATAATTTATTTTCAAACTTTGACAAAGATTACAGAATAAGTATATGGGTTCAAATTCTCATGTGAAACATGTAGCTAGTAAAAGCAACACTACTACAATCAATGTAAGATGGAGAAATATTGAGGATGCTACCCTTGTAAAATCATTAATTGCTGAAACTTATAGAAGACGGTGGCTGGAGGGCTGAAAATGGTCAATTGAAATCCGATGCTTATGGGAAGCTTGAAAAAAATTATAGTTGAGATACTCCCTGGCTGTGGCATGAAAGCTCGTCCTCATATTGAGTCTTGGGTTCGATTACTAAGGAAACAATTTTTTGAAATTGAAGAGATGTGTGACCCAAATTGCAGCGGATTTGATCGGAATGAGCGGGAAAAGTCCATTTCTTGCGAGAAGAGTATTTTTGAAGAGTGGCTAAAGCTAAATTCTGTTTCACAGGTATTTTGTGTTTAGTTTTTAATTTTTTATCTTTAAATTAAAAAGTTACTCATTATTAATATCGCAAAGTGTAGATTGCGATAGGATTCGTTTATAGTCGTATAGTGAATAAGTTTACTTGCATCTGCTACCACATTTGTGGCTAGAACCATTGTTACAAGTTGTTGATGACATTTTTTTTCCTTTATCATTATCATTATAATTAGTTCAATCCTAGCACCTACGGATTAGAGTACATAAATACATTAGTGTTGTAACATAGCGTGTATACTTAATTTGTTGGTTCCCACGAGGCTAAAATCTTGATGTCTGGTTCTGGATACGTGGAATTTTATTATTTTTAGCAATTTAAAATATTATACTGATTTTCATATTGTTGAAATGAATTATACAATGTGCAATATCGATTTGTTTGGTTGGTGAAGTGGGAAACTCTACTGTAATTATGAAATTTCTAGATTTAATTGTTGCAAAGACTTCTATATAGAAAATTAAACAATTACATAGATTGTTTTCAATTATTAACCCTTGTACGGTCACTAGCTTGTGCGATAGAGTGATTAACAACAAGTACTTAGAAAACCATAAACTACACCTTCGGTTCACGAGTAGAGACTCAACTAATTAGTTCTCAGATTTAAAGTCTAAAAACATTATTTAGAATGAGTAAAATGTGTAGATTAAGACCTTTTTTAAATATAACTGATGATGTGGGAGCCCTGTGAGGCGTTTTAGAAGACTTTTAGTTCTATGCACGCTTCCTTTTATGGCTTCAACTCTTTACTAATCCATGTACAAATTATGCTTATAGTATTTCTTTTGCTCGAATTAAATGTGCCCCTATGGTTCTCTGTACACAAATTTATGAGATTTTGTTAAGTCTAACTTTTAGAAATATATTTGCATATATTCTTGAAACATGGACGATTAAAGTAGAGAAACAAAGGGTTGATTTATTTGTCAAGTCTAACTTGATTACTACATATAATATAATACTAGTATGATTTTATGAAGTGAAGGTATAAACACAATCCACAAGATATATGTGTTTGCCTCTAAATTTATATCATGTCTGCATCATTTTTATCTAAAACATTAGTCCAATAAAATTGTGTCAATCATGAATACTTAATCTGCAACTTATTAGAGGTGCATCATTTCAGTTTTTAGTTGCTTCTTTTTTTGTTTTTACATAGTCATACAAATGCTAAAGAGTTGAGGAATAAATTATTCCCTTTTTATGACGAGTTAGCTCAAATGTTTGGTAAAGACAGAGCTAATGGTGAAGGTGTTGAAAGTCCATCTGATGTAGTAAAAGACATTGCTAATGATGAGGAGGAAATCACATCTCAACAATTTGGATAACAAAAAAATAATCTTGAAGACGAGGTGAGTCCCAACATAAACACTCAATCTGCAAATTCAAGCTCTCGAAAGAGTAAAAGACTAAAAACAGATTTGTTGGAAATCGTAAAAGAACTTCCATATGAATTGTAAAAAATTAGTAATGTGATGGCCGGAAAATGAAAATGAAAATGAAAATATTACAAGGTTAACCAATTGTTTTAAGCATGAATCGGATGGTGCTAGAAAAAGAATGATGTGAACTCTGAGCTTACCAAGGTTGAAGGGCTAAGTGCAGAAGAAATCATGAAGGTGGGAACGAAAATTGTACTGGATTCTTTAGAGAGACGGTCTATTTTTTAGTCTATCAGAAGATTTCCGGTACGTGAATAAATTGCTTCTTCCCGATTGTTGATCAAATATTTATTTTTATCTTTGGTTGTTGCTTAGAATAATATAGGACGAAAAAAGTGTGGCTGATTTTTTTATTTTACTTTCTTACTCTTTTTGAAGCAACACATTAATTTTTTTAAAATTTTTAGTTCATACAATCTAGTTTGAATGCTTGAAAATAGTTTAATTTAATTTACATCCATGTTTAATTATTAATATATTGCATGCTGTATAATTTATTTACTCAAAAAAATAAGGTTAATATTGTAGTTACGTATTAAATTCTTTGGAAGTTGATAAATGAACCAAACAAGAATACATGTGTAAATTATAATTACATACTTATTAATCAAATACAATTTTTTAAACTTTCAAGGAATTACACATAGTAACTTAATTAGTTCCAAGTAACTTGAAGTTCCTGTGGTAACTTTAAAATTAGCTAGCCAAACCAGCGGTTGAATACACGTTTCTGTATCGATCTACTCTCATGCACCCCTTTGGTGAAAACAAACCCAAAATCTAATTTAGTTTGTATTGATTTATATTGTAATCATCAAAGATGACTTGGTAGATGAGATTAAAAGAAAAAACTCATGTTTATTCTCTTAAGCAATGTTCCAATTATAAATATATGTTTTATATCTTTATAATTGCATGCAAAATTTATCTTAAAATAGTTTGTTTACCATAAATTGCAAAATTCATTGATTTGGTCATGGGTCGAACTAATTTATGAGTTTTATGGATATTTTTTTTGTGTACCATGGATTGCACTTTAGTACTATAAAATGGCTTGTAGATGGTTAAAAATCAGTCTTTATGATTGTTCTTGACCAACGGATAAAGATTCAAGGTGAAACATTCCATCTATATCCGGTAGCCATCGAAGTAGAGGACTTAGGAGGGTTCAAACCTTGACCGGTACCAACTCTGAAAAGCAAATCATGAGTAGAATCTGATATACATTTCTGTATGGATTTGTGGGGGATTGTTAAAAAATGGAAAGTTTGAGACATATTTTATATATGTTCTTGATGAAATTTCCGGAAACTAACGATTGGAAGTTGTTCCTTGCTATGAGGACTTAAACTTTCATGTTTGGATCTAAGACATTTTCTTAGTATAATCCATAGATAAATTGAGTAAAAGTTGCTAGTTTGAAATGGGTTAAATGTGTTTGTACCACATTGAATATGTAATATGGGTGGAGGTGCTTTATATGTATTATTTTAATATGAATAGTGAATCAAAGTTACTGTCAGAGAAAACTTACTGTCAGCATAAGTGTTCGAAAACTTACTGTCAGCATAAGTGTACAAAGTTACTGTCAGCATAAAAGGTGCTGTCAGGAACTATGCAAAGTTGCTGTCAAGGAAACAAAGGTGATATCAGGATATTTGCAAAGGTGCTGTCACAGAATTTTGGAAAGGTGCTGTCACAGATTTTGCAAAGGTGCTGTCACAGATTTTGCAAAGGTGTTGTCACCAGATTTGCAAAGTTGCTGTCACCAGATTTGTAAAGTTGTTGTCACCAGATTTGTAAAGTTGCTGTCGTGACTTAAGCAGACTGTAACTGATTCTGAATATTCTATTAAATGCTTTTTAAGTCAGAATAATTATTTTAATTAATGTTTTATCTGCTGTTACGTTTTATTGTATTATATATACATAAAAATATTGGAGATAGAGAAGAGGATTTTAACACAAGTTTGAGAAAACCCTAGCAACCATACTCTGTATCATCCACAAACATATTCATACAGTTTTGCATAAGGTTTTCTGGGCGAACTTAGGTGCAGGTCGGTGTTGAGTGCTACGTATCTGTGGACGAAGTACTCTGTGCTGTTTTATCCTGGAAGTGATATTGCTGCAACCCAACACAGCGTAGTGGGACAATAATCTCTTCAAGAACAGTCAAGACTTCTAGCAAGGCTTGACGACTCAGCTGTTCATTGGTTCTATCAGTGTATGCAAAAAAAGCTTCTGTTAGAGTTAAGACTTCTATCTTTTCTCTTGTCATTACAGTTACTGATTTATATATCCTGTTTTTGCCTTCGTTGTTTGTTTTGTTAATTGGTTTAATCTGCCTGTTCTTGTTAATTGTCTATATAACTGCCCCATTGTTGTGTGTAGTTTTGGATTACCTTCAACAAAAATTTGGTCTGAGGACCTCCCTATCTCTGTATCAACTAAAATGAATGCTACTTGGGTCACTCTCTTTAATGCCCCCTTCTTGTACTGGTCTACACAAGGCTTGCGCTACATATGTCGTGCCCTAGGATCTGCATTAGCCATGTCTGCCACTACCTCTATGTCTGCTAGTCACCAAGAACCTCAGCCCCATGTTATGCTTCTCATCGATATGGCTAGTGATAGTCCTAAGCCGGTTTACCTATGGGTTAAATTGTTGGAAACTACAATTTGAATTAAGGTACAATACCAAGATACTCGACTTTGTCGACACTGCCTCTCTCCTTTTCATGATGATCGAACTTGTCCCTGCTTTTGGCTAGCGTGATCGATGCCAAGGATCACCACACATGATTCCTCTGACTCCAGCAACTACCGTGATGGACCAACTATGTCTACCTCAACAAACTCTAATCAAATGATAGCTGGTCAGGGAGACGAGGGCTAGAGTGTCTACTTTCCATGCCCCACTTTTGCTAACTCATGTTGTGGCTTGAATCTGCAAGCAGGTGATTCATAGAAACTCTGAGGTTCCCTATATCTTTGGATGGCAATGGGAATGACATTGGGAATTCTTCTCTGGAAGACGAGCGTGAGAGCTATCAAGGGAGCCACAGATGCAACCACAAAGGGAGCCATAGAGGAAGCCACAAAGGAATCCACACAGGGCATCAGAGCAAGGGAAAAATGGCGGATATTCCATCCAAGACAAGCGTCCCATGAGACAAATGGAACAGAGCGGAGAAGCCTCCAGCCAAGACAAGCACTCAACAGTGACATCATATGGGCGCACCACCAAGCAAGAACAACAGCAAGAGCGATGAAGCTTGATGCAGGTTGATGCAATAATTTGGAATATTTAGTTAGTAGTAACTATTTATTCATGTTTTCTCAAATTATAAGCTACTATGGTAACCTTTCTGTTAGTTTACAACGGATAATGCTGGGACTTGTTCCCTTGTAATTTCAGCTCCTTAGGGAGTGGGTGGCCTCACTAGAGGTCACCCTTGGTTGGTATAAAATATCAAAATTAGCTAAAAAAATAATGTTTTTGAACAATATAGATGTGATAGCCTGCCATGCTTAGTGTTATATATACAGGGCATGACCTTTTGAGATGCCCTATGCCACCTCAAAAAAATT
The DNA here is from genome assembly GCA_008931105.1 of Oenanthe javanica. Classification (NCBI taxonomy): domain Eukaryota; kingdom Viridiplantae; phylum Streptophyta; class Magnoliopsida; order Apiales; family Apiaceae; genus Oenanthe; species Oenanthe javanica. The sequence continues at coordinate 30,662 of QRFB01000592.1, read as the reverse complement.
CGCTTTCATGTTTTAAAATTTATTTTTCTTGCATTTTTGCTAGACAAATCATTAAATAATTCTTTAAAATAGGAATTTGCTAGCATTTCCTTCTCAATTGATAACATAACCAACTCATTCAACCGAGATGCGACTTAATCAAGTTCAATTTTGAAAAATTTTGTTGTGTAGAAACCAATATAACTAGAATAGTTAACACTATTCTATAAGCAATTGTTACCGTGAGATAACAATCTTCTATACTACTCAAAAAGTTCAACGTATAACATTCCCATCAGGAACAAAATCATGCTTATAAAAATTAACTTTTTCCTTTAATTTCTAAGTTATTTCCTAGATTTTTTTTAAAAAAATTGCACCCAAATGAAGGATGACCCATGCGACTTGTATTGCTTGCCTCACGACCAACCCTGCATGTGAGCTTGAATCTGAATCCCCAAGGTGCAAAATTTTATATGGCTTTTGAACAATATACATGTGATTGCCTGGCTGAATCCATTATAGGTGCAAAATTTTATGTTCATCCTTCCTCTGATTTCTGTGCTTCTCATAGTGGTGAAGTGTGGTTTTTGTATTCAATTTGAATTTAAAATATATTTATGTGCTTCTCATAGTGGCCATGTGTTGTTTTTGTATTCAATTTGAATTTAAAATATTTATTAAAATATGATAATATTCAATTTAAATTTTAAAACTATTTATTATAATTTGATGGAATGAAAATTTTTATAATTTTTTAGACTTTATAAAATAGTGGGTTTTGATAAATTTTATAATTTTGTCTCTTTTTTCAGTTTTAAAATTTACAAAAATCCATGAGATTTGAATATTTTATAAAAATTTATGGGACTTTACGTTAACTACACGAGGATCACCGATAGCTTAAAACTAAAATCAATTATAATTTTTTAAAATTTAAAAATTATATCAAATATATTAAAATTTAAACTGAATGCACTTTGAATCTAGATATAAAATCCAAAATTCATGCATACACTAGTAGTTAAAAACCAAAATCTATATATACACTATTAGTTACACAAATTAATATGAATGGAGGAGAACATGAATATGGACGATTCAAAAATATAACGGTACTGTTTGTAGTATTTTAAGTAACTTATAAATTGAAATATATATATATATATATTTAAAATACATATATTTTCTAATTTATAATTACTTATAAAGTTAAAAATCCCAATCATTATGTTCGGGACCATGCATTTTATTTCAAATATTAATGGATCTTAAATGATAGAATTTGAGTTATTATTTTAAAGGGAGCGGTTCTACAGCCACAGTTGGATATTTTTTGATATCCAACCAACCCATCTCATACCGTTAAAAAAAGAAATAAACGGTCAGGATTAAAAATCTTTAAAAAATGGTATGATAAAAGAACAAGTATGTTTCTGGGTAGATAAGGGTGTGTTTTTATTAGAACTCTATAATAGAGCGTATGCTTTAAAGGATAGAATTGGAATTAAAAAAAAAGATATACGCTCTATTATAGAGCGTATATCCGCTCTATTATAGAGCGTATGTATCTTTTTTTTTTTAATCTCAGCCTTTGATGTGTTCTTTTAACGGTATTAGATGGGTTGGTTGGATATCTTTTAATATCCAACTGTGGCTGGTGAACACTTTCCATTAATCAATGTATATATGTTCTCTTGATCTTAAACATTGTCCTTTTGCAGTATTATGTGGAGCCTCAAAAACGACGTCGATTCAGTTCGAAAGTTGAGGTTAGGTGTGTTCTACAAAAAAGAAACAAGAAGAAAATAAACTTACAGTAAAACCTCGATAAATGAATGTTTGATAAACGAATAACCTTGACAAATGAATAAATTTCTTCAGTTTCAATTTGGGCAAATGAGCTTAATGAATAAACTCGCTAAATGCATAAACGAATAAATAAAAATGTAGTCATTATAGACCCTATGTAAATATAAATGAATAATCACTATATTTCAAATAATATATTTTATTTATATAATATATGAATACATTTAATCTAATAATAATTTTTAAACATATTAATAAGTCATATATTTTCGAAAAATGTCTCTAAAATTGATTGTTTCTTACCTCCATCAAAATGCATCTTATCCTTAATTTTGTGTAATATATGGTATTGTGCACATTATCTATTCCATGCATGTATGTATAGTACAACTAATCTAGAATTTTAAAAAAAATGAATGTAATCAAAATTTATATAAAAGTTAAAACCACGGTGAGTTATAGGTATATTTGAATATAATATATACTCCTCATATCTCACAATAAGTGTCTTCTTTGATATTTGTGTGGTCAAAATGACCCAATTTTGACCGTAAATTAAAAATTATTATTTTACATTTTTCAAAAACTGAAAAATACATTTTAAGTTTTATTAGATATATTTTCTAATGATATAATTTTTAATTTTTTCATAGTTATATATTTTGTGTAATATTTGGTCAAAAATTGGTTAATTTGACTAAAAAAAGTCAAAGCAGGACAATTATTTTGAGATGGAGGGAATATAAAAATATATAATAAAAAAAATCAAAAATTTATTATATAAATGAATTAATATTCATTTATCGATAAATAAATATTATATTCATTTACCGATAAATAAATAATCTCGCTAAATGAATATATATTTTTGGTCCCAATTGTATTGATTTATCGAGGTTCTCCGGTAAATGCCAATGCAATGGTGAGGCAGTGATTTTTTGGGTCTATTATTTTTTTAAATCTGTATATCGAGGAAGGAATTTTTTCAAAATAGTTTTATATTTTTATCTTATCAATTATGCCTGTACAATTTCTAGCCCTCAGACACAACTGGTAAAGATAGAGAAAAACGGGTACTGAGATCAAGAACCCTGAGATTAAGAAAGCGGGCATGAATTGAAAAAGAAGGATGCTCCAAGTGTAGCTTTGATTTTAGAAATCCATCCGAAGAAGTTACCTAGTCCTTCGTGGAAACCTTTAATTGGAGAGGGCCAAGTACCATAACCAAGTTCAAAAAAAAAGGGCAAAAGTACTAATTCTGAGCTTAGGTTTTTATTTGTAAAAGTAAGAATGTTTTTGAACAATTTTATGTTCACCATGTCCTGTGATTTCTATGCTTGTCATAGAGGACGAGTGTGGTTTTTGGTTGTTTTATTCGATTTGAATTAAAAAAATTTTGATGGTATTCAATTTAAATATTAAAAATAATTATTAAAACTTGATGCAAAGAAAATTTTTATAAATTTTTTGACTTTATAAAATAGTGGATTTTGTTAAATTTAATAATATTGTATCTTTTTATTAGTTTTAAAATTTATCAAAAATCCATGAATTTGAAAATTTTATTTAAATTTATGAGACTTTACAATAATTAGATAAGAATCTGGATGAGCGTAAAACTAAAATTAATTATAATTTTTTAAAATTCAAAAATTATTTCAAATATATTAATATTTGAACTGAATATACTTGAATCTAGATATAAAATCCAAAATTCATGTATACGTACACTATTAGCTGCAGACATTAATATAATGGGGGGAGAACGTGAAGCAGGACGTTTCAAAAATATAACGGTACCGTTTGTAGTTTCTTATAAGTAATTTATAAATTTAAAAATACATTACATTAATTAGATAAGAATCTGGATGAGCGTAAAACTAAAATTAATTATAATTTTTTAAAATTCAAAAATTATTTCAAATATATTAATATTTGAACTGAATATACTTGAATCTAGATATAAAATCCAAAATTCATGTATACGTACACTATTAGCTGCAGACATTAATATAATGGGGGGAGAACGTGAAGCAGGACGTTTCAAAAATATAACGGTACCGTTTGTAGTTTCTTATAAGTAATTTATAAATTTAAAAATACATTACATTAATTAGATAAGAATCTGGATGAGCGTAAAACTAAAATTAATTATAATTTTTTAAAATTCAAAAATTATTTCAAATATATTAATATTTGAACTGAATATACTTGAATCTAGATATAAAATCCAAAATTCATGTATACGTACACTATTAGCTGCAGACATTAATATAATGGGGGGAGAACGTGAAGCAGGACGTTTCAAAAATATAACGGTACCGTTTGTAGTTTCTTATAAGTAATTTATAAATTTAAAAATACATTACATTAATTAGATAAGAATCTGGATGAGCTTAAAACTAAAATTAATTATAATTTTTTAAAATTCAAAAATTATTTCAAATATATTAATATTTGACATATACTCGAATCTAGATATAAAATCCAAAATTCATGTATACACTATTAGCTGCAGACATTAATATGATGGGTGAACCACGACGTTTCAAAAACATAACGGTATCGTTTGTAGTTTCTTATAAATAACTTAAAGATTAAAAAATACATATATTTTTAAATTTATAAGTTACTTATAAATTAAGTTAAATGTGTCAAATATTTTATATTTGGGAGCATACATTTCATTTCAAATAATGGATTTGAAATGATAAAATTTGAGTTGTCATTTCAAATTTTAATATTTGTATTAATACTTGAATGTTTTGAAAGTCAAATAAAATCTAAATTCAAATTTTTTTAGTTATTCAAATGAATTTCATATTCCCAAACATAACATAAATTTATTTTAAAATTTTTACAACAAAATTTGGTCTTTAATATCTATCCCAAATAATAAATTAAAATATAATAAAAGAATCTCACACTATCTATAATATGGAAATTTTAATAATACTAATATTCATATATTTAAAAAGTAATGTATATTAATAAAAATGTGAGTATTTTATTCATGAATAATATATTATAAAATAGAGGGAGCATAAAATTATACTATATTGAATAATATATTATGAAAAGAATGAGTATAATTCACAAAATAATAAAAAATTACTATATTTGCCTTAAATAGTAACATCAAAGGATAACTACTACTTACATGAAAAAGTAGCTACATAATTATTACAAAATCCAAATCTAAAACCTCTTGACCTCTCCTTAAAACACCACCTGTATACTACTTACATAAGGGTGACAACACCTGTATATAACGTACGTGCATAACTCTCTTTATAAGATACAGGACCTCATTGTTTATGTGTAAGTATATTTCTGTGTACTAGTAGAGTCTGTTTCAGTTAGTAATGGCTTCTCCTTCTGATATACCTGAGTCTGAAATCTTCGACTTATCTGACATCCTCCCCATTGAACCGTATCCCGACAGCCCAATGGGTTTCATGTCAGACCTGTTCGACACAGCTGACCCGGTTGTCGGGTCCGACCCGGTTGTAGGGTCCGATACCGGGGTTCCAGTCACCGAAGCTCCGGCGGGTGAAAGGTCCCACACCAAACCGGTATATGAGTCCGACCCATATTTAACCAAACTTTGCCCAAGACCCGAAGATGATCCAACATTCGACCCATTTCAGTGCGACATTTTGACGTCTTTAGCTAAAGCTGAGTCTGCCCGAGGTAAGACTTGACCCGATTCTCGGTCCAGGATCCGACCCGGTATTAGGATCCGATGCATTCGAAGCTGCTGTCAGCGAGGGAGTTGAAGGCAGGTCCAGTCAAACTCCAGCGTATGATAACAATTTGGTGCCGCGTAGAAAGCGTTCCAGAAGGGGAACGGTTGAAGGGGAAACAAGAAATCGAAGAAGGGCTTCCATGGATGACAAGGCGACTGCACCAGATTGGTTGCCTGAAGGTTGGAAAATGATTCCCAAGACTCGCACTTCTGGTGCTACTGCTGGAGTTATTGACAAGGTAAATTGTTTTTCCTGGTCGAATTAAATGATATTTGAACATGCATATTGTGTTCTTTCAATTGATGTTGACTTGTTGATTGATGTTATTTTTTTGCATGTAATTTGGAGTTGACACGTTGTTTTAACTCTTATTGATCATGTTGATCTTCATGGAGTTTAATTGATCATTTACATGCATGGTTAATTATTATTTTGTCGATCCAGGTTAGGGTGTGTGTTGTACGTAGTTTGTGTATACAAACTGGATTGCGTTGTAGAATTATATACATTGAAAGAAATTTGAAAGTTTGATCAAAATTAATTAAACAAATTTGGTCAACATGATTAGATTAATATCTAGCTATTTAATAGAAGAAAAATAAGTTTGGTAATGCTGATCTAGTAATTGGATTGAATGTTTTTTTCTTTTTTTCTTGTGGTTCGCGCAATGCGTGTGAGAAAATGTTTTTTAATATTCAAACACCTTTGATTTTATTTTTGTGGTTTGCGCAATGTGTGTGGAAAGTATTATTTAACACATATTTCCTATTTTTTGCCATTATTGTCATGTCAGATATTATGAAAGGGTCAATGTGGGTTTTGTTGATTTTGTAATTACCATTGGGGGTATGCCTTTTCTTTTAATTTCTACATGTTTTCCTAAATAAATTGTCGGGATTAGAGTAGCCCGTAGAGTGTGTCTATGCTATGCGAATTTATGTTGAATATATATGTTTATACCATAAAAAGCGGTATGCATTGCTTAGTTTTTTTTTTGTTTTTTTTATTTGAAAAAATTCGTACTAGCATTAAACTTCATCAGAAATAAGATTACATATGATAAAGTCTGGAGCGATAGTTAACCACTCCGTGAGACCTGACATAGAATACGCCACCCTTGCCAAGCTATGGGCTGTAGTATTCGCAGATCTATGCACGAACAATACTAACACTTCATCAAAGTGTTTAATAATATCAACACAATCTTCAATAATTGTGTGAAAATATGAATTTCCTCCTTCTCCATTCACTGCATCTACCACGAGCTTCGCGTCGCACTCGAAGATACATCTGCTTTGCCTCCAATTCTTTGTCCATGCTAATGCCTCCTTTAGTCCCATGGCCTCTGCTTCTCTTGGTTGGAAACTTCCTTGTATGACATTACTTCTAGCTCGTAGGAATTTACCTCTTTCATCCCGGATAATGCACGCTACCCCCACCTTGTTCGAGTCCACTAGGCAAGCTACATTCGTATTGATTTTTACCCATCCTGCAGGCGGTTTGCACCACCTTCTGTTTCCAGTGCCCTGCCTCAATTCACTTACCCCCTGTTCTTCCCTAGCCCGTTGCCAATCTATCAACATATTACTTGCTTTAGCTCTTACTCCAAATGACGACATGTTTACATGTTGCCAAACCCAGGTATTTCTTCTCTGCCAAATATTCCAACAGAGCAAAACCACCATTAGTATCTGATCATGCTTTCCTATTTGAAACACCCTTTTCATCACATCCAAGACTGTATCATTCTTTTGTACAGAGATTAAAGCACTGAGCCCCATACTTCCCCACACTTCTCGGGCAAATGAACAACAAGACAAGACATGCACATCAGTTTCCACATCTACTCGACACCAAGTACAACACATCTGCACATTCACATTTTTTCTTGCGAGAGCACTAACCGTAGGGAGACAACCTCTACACGCACGCCACACTAGACTTATGACTTTACCTGGTAATTTTAAACCCCACAATTTCCTCCAGAATGCTCCATTCAAACATGCACTTTCCCCATTTAATTTCCTGTAGCAGCTCCTTACCGTAAACTTTCCTTTATCATCAAACAACCAAAACCACGAGTCATCTCTTCTCCGTCTTGGAATCGGAACTTGTCTTATAAGGCTTCCATCTCTTTCATTAAACATATCATTTAAAATCTCTTCGTCCCAACTTTCCTGA
>QRFB01000592.1:328-13482 GCA_008931105.1 Oenanthe javanica | reverse complement strand
TATATATATATATATATATATATATATATATATATAAAGGAGAAGACGGAGACGGTTAGGTGGAACTCCCAAATCGTCCCAATGTATTTTTCTAATTTTCTTGAATTTTTGAATTAGTAAATATTAAAAATTATAAAAAAATCTAAGTTACTTTATATTCTCCTAAACTTTCTTCAAATTATGAAAAATCTAAGTTACATTATATTCTCCTAAACTTTCTACTCAAGTCAAGTAAATTATTATTATACTTACGATAAGTTTCAAAATTTTTGAAAAGACATTATTATACTTAAGGTAATTAGAAATTTTAGAAAAGACATTAAATTATTAAAATTTGAACCTATTTTGATTTTTCAAAAAGACACTATCTATAATAAAAAAGTTAATTTATTCTTTCACCTAAATTGAATGTCACTACAAGAAAAAGGGTCAAAACTGACCGACGAAATCAGTCGGTTATGACTGATTTCGGTCGATTTAAGAGTTAAAACCGACCGATGGGTGTGGTCGGTTTTAACCAAGTCGGTTATGACAATTGGTCGGGTTTAAGGGTTATAACCGACCAACATATCGGTCGGTTATGAGGCTATATCCCTAGTGAAAAATGGCCCCACATGTGCCACCTGGAATCCACGTGTCGCTTAAAACCGACCGACGGTCGGTCGGTTATGCTCGAACATAACCGACCGAACCCCAGTCGGTTATGAGTCCTTGAAATGCCATTATTAAAATCGATTGATTGTACTTCAGTCAATTTTCTAGCAGAATCCCATTAAACCGACCGATTGTTAGTCGGTTATGAGTCCTTGAAATGTCGTTATTAAAACTGACCGATATAACTGACCGACTATCTAAGAAATCAGTCAGTTTTATTATTAAGTGGTCGGTTATATCATTTGTAGTCGGTTTTACTGGGTTCTTAAATGGTAAAAATTGGTCGGTTTTAATGTTTGTCGGTCGGTTTTACTGGGTTTATTAAAAAAAACCAGCTACTGCAGTCTATATCAGTCCATACCCTGCAGTCTATNAAAAAAACCAGCTACTACAGTCTATATCAGTCCATACCCTGTAGTCTATACCAAGCCATCAACAATCAAACCACATTCAGTCTAGCTAGTACCAAAGCATCCTCAATAGTCATAATCAAACCAACATATCATCCAACTACATTCATAATTAACTGAATGCATCCAACCAACATATCCTAATTAAATTACACATTGCCTACAAATTATCCAAACAATATTCATAATTACAAGTTCAATTAACAACCATTCATCACAAGTTCATTCAGACAACGAAAGACGACTAGAGTCTGTCCCATCATCGCCCATCTCCTTATCTTCATCATTTCCGCCATCGCCGTCACCTTCGCCCTCACCATCACCTTCGCCCTCCGCACCTTCGGACATCTCATCATCATCTGTATAATCCTTTTCCTCGACATTACGTTCATTCTCCTACACACATTTATAAATCAATTAGAAGTAATAACAAAAGACTAAATAGGCTAATTTAGATCAATTATAAAGAGGTATATAGGTTAATATTACCTCACGTATTTGCATAACTTGTCTTTCACTTTTTTGGAGGATATCTTTGACCAAAGTAATTACAATATGTATCATTTCTCCGGATATGAGTTGATTCCATTAAATTCTTCTACTTTGGTCGGTGGATGGATCAGAGGTCTCAAGTACAGTCCATGCAAAATTAGTTATTTCATCATCGGATAATTGGCGAGAAAATTGCGTAGAATTAGCACAAACCTCATTAAGAACATTCTTCACCACCGAGAAATAGACATTATCAGGGAGGATTGGTTGTTGTCTTGTCGCGGATGAAGAGGATGATCCAGCTTTGCCTCGATGAGCGTCCCTATAACGTGTAGCTAGTATAGGCACAATATCACTAGCTCGAGCATTGGGGTACCCGACAATATAATTCTTCTTTGGTTTGTCGCCTTCAGGTACCCCGATTGCTTGCATCCACCATTTTAAGGGCTCATCTCGATCACCTGTTTGAGTCACCGATACCGGTATCTTCTCCAAAATGTCAGCATATCGTTCCTACACATAAATGAAGTTGGATCAAAACATTTATAACCAAAATAAGTTACACTACAATACACATATATATATATACACACTCAAAACAAATAAAAAAATGGATAAATTGGATAAAGTAAGTTCCGCAATGTGCATCGCCGTCGGAGTGGTATACACGGGATGATCCGGATCGGAGCCAACCCTAGTATGAGTTTCATTCCACACCTCAAGGCGACTAGGGGGCTTTCGACTCTTCTTTCTCATTTTCTTTCAAAAAAAAAACTAAAATTAGCATTTTAAGTTATAATGCGTGTATGTGTGTGTGTGTGTTTAATTACATATATATTTAATTAAAACAAATATACCTCTTTCACGTTATTAAAAGATCTAGCACCGGCACTATGTAACCTTTCCAATTTATGACGGTTGGTGGATGCAACCTTTGACCTATGCAAGTGCTCGTCACTCTCCCAAAACTTCAAAAAATCATCCCAAAATTTGACCGACCAATAAGTGGGTTTTAATGTCCTTTTATCAACTCTCCTCTCATTTGATTGGAGGTTAACCCTTCTTTTAATTTCATTCATAGTCCTCTTGCATGTGTTCTTGATATGTTGTTCAATTATATCCCTTGCTTTCGTTCGGCTTTGTCCTCTTTGATGCTTATAATATTTCTACAAAATAAACTCAAGTTTAAACTCAAGAAATAAGCATAAATAGTCATAATGTCATATAGTTAAAATTTGAGAATTAACTAATTGTTACTTACTCCAAATTCCTCAACACGTTCTTTCAACCATTCAGGATGATGATAATTAATATCACTAAAAGTGTATTGACCTGTGGGCCAACTCTCCCGAATCATCACAAGCAACGTCTTTTTGGCCATGTCATTTTCAATACTACATATAAAATATATTGACAAATATTAACAAACATGCTAACACAAATAAAGTAAACAAAAAAGACAAAAATAATTACTAAATGCAAGTTACCAAAATAAACATGTACGCAATTAAGCAATCTAAAAACACAACATAAATTAGACTTACTATCCACCGAAGATATTGATACGCATTAGTTTACTTGGAAGCTTTTGTCCATACATTCCGGTTGAATGTGTACGCGGCCTCCTCACACGCCTCCGCGCACCACCCTCCGTGTTCTCCAAATCGGCATCTGATTCGATCTCCTCATCACGAATACCCAACGTACTCTCCATTATTTCTTTTCCCTTTCCCTGCTTACTCTTAGCCGTGTCCTTCGCCTTCCCCTTCCCGATATCCTTGCCCTTGCCATTCCCGGTATCCTTAATTCGCCTTTCCTTTACCCTTATCATTTTCCTTGTCTTTGCCTTTGTTAGCCATCAAGGCCACAAGCATGATACCAATAATCACGAACCACCAAATGAGCCCCTAAATATAAACATGTACAAGTTACAAGTTAGTGTAAAATCATTAAAAAAAACTAAAATAAGAAGCAAATACTAAAATTAAAGTCCCAACTCATAACCAAAATAAAAAAAAAATCAAATAAAACAAGTAAATAAAAAATAACACTCCAAGTTATAAACACTAAACTCATATGAACTACAATGAATTAAACAAGTAAATGCTCGTGTACCTAAATTAAAGCCCCAACTCGTAACCAAAATCAAAAAATAATCAAATAAAATAAGTAAAATAAAAACTAACACTCCAAGTTATATATAAGAAGCAAACAAAAAATAAAAACAAACTCCAAGCAAACCTAAGTAATTTAATTAAACAAGTAACTAAATTAATAATTCTTTAGTAAATCCTATGCAAATCAAAAAATATGAACTAAAAATCCATATAAGCAACTAAATTAGCATACTAATTTGAGCTACTTATATTAACTAGCATGCATATATACTCCTATTATATTCAAGTTCCACTTTTTGAGTTAAAGNTTTGAGCTACTTATATTAACTAGCATGCATATATACTCCTATTATATTCAAGTTCCACTTTTTGAGCTAAAGGGGCCACTTTGAGCTAAAGGGGTTCATCAACATTCATACCTATATATGCAAATGTCTAATACTAAAATCAAATGAGCCAATAAAATGAACAAAAACTCATAATCGACCAATACGTGCATGGAAATATGTATAACATATATATGCAAATCCTAAAATATGAACCAAGGGGCATAAATACCAAATATAAACATACTAAAGGGCTTAATTAACAACCAAAACCCAATGTAAATCCTAAAATATGAACTTATAAGCATAAATACAACCCAATATAAGCATAAAATACATAAAAATATAAACCCATTAGCATAAACCCATTTACAAAAATAGGACATACAAAAAATCAGGGGTTGAAACAGGACATAATTAGCAGATTAAACATAAAAATGCAAAGGATAAAGGCTATGCAAGTATATATATAGGATATGCAAGTATATATAAGAAGGCAAAGAATCAGGGGTTGAAAATCACCATGTTTGATGAAGAATCGACATGGTTTCTTGTAGAAATTCGAGTGTTTCAGCTTCCTCTCGCAGATAATCGAGTGATTTTGGCCATTTCGCAGAGATTTGAGAGTGTTTAGTGAGAGATATGAGAGAGATAGTATGAGAGAGATAAAATGAATAAAGGACTGTCAATTTTGTGTATATATACCAACAATAAAACCAACTGATGGTTCGGTCGGTTTTGACTTCGAACCTTGTGCAGAGCCCCAAAACAACGTCGTTGTATTAAGGCGGGGGTTTTAATTTTTTCCGAATTTTTTTAATTTTTTGCCAAAAGTTATAACCGATCGCTTCTATAAGAAATCGGTCAGTTTTACTGGGTTAATATTAGGGTTACGGTCAGTTATAATTAGAGTTACGGTCTGTTTTAATATAATGAAATGCTTTTTACTTATAAAAAATCCAAATATAATCATTGAAATGCGCTAATTTTTTGTTTATAATATCGATTTTGTAAACAGTTAACATCCGAAAGGTTGAATCGATAAGAATATTAAACTTCGTTTTAATTTAGATTGTACGTTAGTATAACCCTAACATGAGAACACGTATCTGTAAAACGTTAAGTCCCGTTTCTAAACTAACATAGCAAACAATTTGTAATATATACATATTTATATTTTTAAAATATTGTAAAATATATTATATTACTAAATATTAAAAATGGCTAATTTTTGATATATTTTTTTCAATTTATAAATAATATTTAAAATAAATATATAACTTTTTTAATATTTAAATAATAAAACAATTTACAATACAAAATAAAAATGCTTTCATAAAAATATTTTATGTAAAAGATACCCAACTCAATTATATTTTAAATTTATTTTAAATATTTATTAGTTAATAATTAATTTATATAATTTAAGTATAATATTTTTTAATTAAATAAAATAAAATGGATGAGTTATAACCGACCGATGTGCCAAATCGGTCGGTTTTGTAGCAGAAGAGAATAAAAATGACCGATATAACCGACCGGGTGACCAAGAAATCGGTCGATTTTACTGGATACCGGAATGGTAAAAAAATGGTCGGTTATGATTGTAAATTTGGTCGATTTTACTAGCTTTGCAAAAAACAAATTGATTCTTTTTGTGTAGAACCATTACATACCAACTAATTAATCATCAAAATACTTACCAAAACACTTATTAATTGTTTGAATTATTTTATTAAAAACCTTTTCCGTCTTAGAATTATTTATATTATTATTATCAGTATTTTATTATTATTATTATTATTTATATTTAAGCAAAAAAATAATCAAACATCAAACATAAAAACATAAACATTAAAGATTAAAGATTTTATATATATATATATATAAAAACATAAACATCAAAACCCCAAAGGGGTTACATCCCATAAAAACATAAAAAATCAACATAAAAACATAAATCTTCAACTTCTTCTCCTTGATCATGGTCCGTTCTGATTGTACATCCGCCGGAGATAGTAGTTGTCCTTCTTGAGCTCTTGAACCATTTCCTCCAACTCTTCGACTTGAACTTCAAGTTTGGTGATCTTCTCCACCAACTCCCTAATCTTCTCCTTGAGCTCCTTCTTTGACGGATTTGGTGGGGAAGAAGCCTTTGCAGATGACTTATTCATCTTTGATGAATTTGGTGGTGAGTAGAGTTTTTTTATTTGGTGTGATAATAAAATGGAGATGGGAGATGGAAGATGGTGGTATTTATAGATGAAAAAACAAGTCAAGAGCCAAGAGGTGCATGGGAAAGCCAAGAGGTGTATGGGAAAGCCAAGAGTTGAATGTGAGATTAATGGTTGAAGTTTGCAGTACCAAGGAAGGCAGATTGAACGTCGCATTAAAACTGATCGTTGGACCAAGAAATGGGTCGGTTTTATCATTTTAATATAATATATAATTTAAAAATATAGTTAATTTTGATATTTTTATTTAAAATATTAATAATATTTAAATTAATCAGTCGGTTTTAACACAAAGGGCGGTCGGTTTTATATTTTTATTCAATTTATAAATATTTATTACATTAAAGATATAACTATATTAATATGAAAATAATAAAACATTTACAATACAAATTAAAAATGATTTTATAAAAAAATTGTATGTAAAAGATACCCAACTCAATTACATTTCGAATTTATCCAATGCCAATAAGTAGGTCCTGCGAGTCTACATTCTTCTGCTAAATGTATAACTAAGTGTTCCATAGAATCAAACCATGTTGGAGGAAAAATTGTTTCCAACAAACACAATGCTCTAATCACCGATTTTTCCATCATATCCAAATCCTTTCTTACAAGAACGGATGAGCACACATCTTGAAAAAAATTTGAAATAGCAGTTATGGCATCCACAATAGGTTCCGGTAGAAGCTCACGAAGTGCAAGAGGCAATAACTTTTAGAGAAAAATATGACAATCATGCGACTTAAAACCAAAGAATTTGCACTCGTCAATATTAAAACAACGAGATATATTTGAAGAATAGTCGTGTGGAAGTTTTAGTGAGGTAATACATTGAGCCAAAAGTTTGGTTTGTTTTCTAGTAAGAGAGAATGGTGCCTTAGGTTTCTTTCCATCTTCTGAATACCACAAATGAGGCAACACATTAAAGTGTTTGCAATCCAATCGTGCTTTTTTGTGATCCTTTAACTTTGCGGCATTTACAATGGTGAAAAATATATTTTCAAACACATTTTTTTCCGTATGCATGATATCAATAGAATATCGCAAAGCATGTGATGACCAATAAGGTAGTTCATAAAACAATGGGACATGAGTATAATGGTGTGCAACCCCATAGCCGGGACTCCTTAACTTGGCAGTAGTCATTCCAGGTGGTGGAAAGATTAAACCGTCCAGTAAATCCTTCAAGTAATCCCCATGCAAACGACCACACTATAATTTATTTTCAGTACTATCAAACACATTACTTTTTTTGAGTAATGGATCATTTGGGTCAAAAAATATTTGATTTGTGCCATAGAAACACTATTTACCGGAATGTTTTAATTGAAAGTCTTATACACTTCAATGACACACCGGACATCCCATTTTTCCTTTACCCGACCATCACTTATCATACTCATAGCGGAAAAGTCACTAATAGTCCACATAAGTACCGCTCTTATTGTAAAATTTTGTTTGGTAGATTGATCATAAGTTTCTACTCTGGTACACCATAATGTCTTCAATTCATCAATGAGAGGCCTTAAATATACGTTAATATCTTTGCTAACACTATCTGGACCCGGCACTATATCGGTCATAAACATATATGGCTTTTTTATACACATCAAAGGCGGGAGATTATAAATGACAATTATTATGGGCCACACACTATATGCTTTTACCGTTTTACCAAATGGGTTGAAACCATCCATCGCAAAACCAAGCCTCACATTATGAACCTCTTGGGCAAATGATGGGAATCGGAGGTCAAAATTTTTCCATTCGTCTCCGTCAGCAGGATGACTAATTTTGCCCTCGTTGATTTCTCAATTTTTGTACCATCTCAGATGTTCGGATGTGTGTGCCGACATATACAAGCATTATAGTCGAGGAATTAAAGGAAAATGTCTTTAAAAAAATTTGGGTATCTTTTTACCATTTTTCCTTGCTACGTCTTTGTAACGATTACAACCACATATATCGCATACAATTTTATCCTTGTCATCTCCGTAAAATAACATATAATCATTCTCGCATGCATCAATTTTTTCATATTCAACCCTAAAACTCTTCATAATCTTTTTCATATGATAATAAGATTCGGGCAAAGTGTGTTGCTTTGGCAACACATCCATAATAAGGTTAATTAAACTATCAAGAGCTTTATCGCTACAATGAGCAATATTTTTAAATTTTAATAGTTTAGAGGTAATACTTATTCTTGTATATTTTGTATTTCCGGGATAGATGGGAACTCCATTTTCAACAATTGCCTTATACAAATTTTTAGCGTTATCATTTCGAGCTTCTTCTACATTACTAGTACCCGTGGTATCATAAACATCATAATTTTCACCCGCAAAATCATGTAATATCGCATTAAAATCTACCGGTTGCTCTATTCTTGAAGATTCCCTGTTAGGAAATATGAGCCCAGAAGTTTACAGAGGGGGGTGAATGTATACTTCAACCTTTTTCTTTCCTCTTAGAAAATTCAAGAAAGCTAGATGAACTGTTTTTATAAATGACTCTGAACAAGTTTAGTGTTTATCAAAACATTGAACTTTGAAAATAAACATAGGATGTAACTTTCAATCTAATTGTATTAGAATGAATCTTTGCTACAATCTGAAATTTAAATTGAACTCCAGCTTCTTGTTCTAAGAAGATTACAATGTAAAAATCAAAGACACTATCAAAATGTGGCTGTGCATAAAATATATAGACTACATGTCCTGTGCACATGCTTACATGAGACAGTTTAGCTAAAACTAGAAATAGACATAAAATACTTTACATTTGACTCATATCCATTTCTAGCTAACACTGTTGTGACAAACTGTTACATACAGCTTTATATCTTTTGTCATTTGTCTTGACTATCTTCCCAGCTTCATTGTAGACTTGTCTCTATCTTTACAGGCTTGACTTATCCTGTAAAAATAGAGCTGCAAAATTATTTGTCTTGTTCTGCAATTCTCCTAGAAAATAGCTCCTTGGAACAGTCGAGTACTCTGTTGAAATTGATCCGAGAAGTCATAGTGATTGACTTCTCGATTAAGTACTAGCTGCGACTTCTCGATTAGTCTTTGAATGATTGACTTCTCGAATGACTAGACTTTTCGATCGCATACCTTATTTGATGACTTCTTGATTAGTATAGACTTCTCAAATGTAAACTTGAAACTGTGACTTCTCGAATGACTCAGCTTTACCACTTCTCGAATGCTCCTTTCGCTAACTTCTCGAATTGACTGTCTGGACTTCTCGAGTGAATAACATTTTACACTACTCGATTGACTTCAATATATTTTACTTCTCGAATGAATGACTTCTCGATCGAATACTGAGCCAATGAGTGTGTTTTGAGACTTATCGGCCAGTTGCACATTCCTGACTTCTCGAATGGGTGACTTCTCGAATGAGCAATTGCCTTAGTCGAATTCTCAGACTGCATTCCTTATTTCTTTAATAAGTCTTCTTTGTCTTGTTGCATGATTCAACTTGAATCTTCTAACAGACTTTATTCTTTGACTTAAATTACAACTTGGAATTACAATTTGATCATACTTCTAACTGTAATAATATATTGAAATATCTAAGTCACTACCCCATTACAGAAGTACTGAATATGTTACAGCAAGACAAATAATTATAAAGGATAGGCTTGATTTGTTCCAACAATCTCCCCCAATTTGGGAAATAATAAATTTTACAAATTAATACAAGATATCAAGCCTATCTATTTTGTTATTGTTGATGATTAGCCTTATCATATTTCTCTTTTCTTTCTTTCTCTTCCCTTGCAATGTTATCTTCAATTGCCTCTAGAATCAGTTGTCTGGCCATGACTTCTTCAATTAAGATTGCTTCTTTTAACATGTCAGCAGCAATTTTGAGGGAGTGCATAGGATAGTCATGAATAAACTTGAATCTGATTTTGATTGTTACTCCATTTATCAGCTTGAATTCAATTCTATCAAGATCCTTGAATACTCTGCACTTTCCCTGTCTTCTCAATTCTTCAGACAACTTTTCTATTATTTCCTCTTCTTTCCTTTTCTTGTCAATCATCTCCTCCAAATACTTAGCTCTGTCAATTTTTTTCTGATATTTCTTAGCCAAGTACTTAGTCATCTCCATCATTCTTAGTTTGTTAATCATGCTTCTTTTGTCAAATAGACTTATCACTCTTCTAATGTCATGAGTGGTAGCATTTGAGTTGTCATGATGAAAACCTCTTTCTTCTCCATCAACAGTTGTAACAAACATCCCCTTGTCCCTGATTTCTACTTTGACAATTCTGTTGGCCTTCCACTGTTTGATCATTCTTTTATTTATTTCTGTAACTTCTTGGATAGGCTTAATTTGTAGACCCTTATCAGGAACAATAAGCTGCTTTCTCCACTTAGGACATCTAACTAGCAATGAGCTAGTAGACTTCTTGAAACTTATAGTTGTAGCAGTATTGACTTTTATCTGTTGACATAGCTTCAATCTCTTGATGTGATTCTTTTTAATTTCCTTCCTTATCATTCCATGAGCAGTCAACTTCACAAACACTCTTTTTGGAGATTTGGATTTGGGGATCACAACATTTTCAGAAACTGTTGGGGCCATACTAGCACCCTGAAGTTTGGTAGGTGTACTAGAGTGAACACCAACAGCTTGCTGCTTATATGGCTTCTTTCTTTGGAACTTCTTCTCATTTTCAGGATTTTCTCTTTTCTTCTTGTCATCATTTTCCTTTTTCTTATCTTCTTTCTTTCCACCCTTATCACTCCTGGACTCAGGCTTCTTGTCATTCTTGTGTTGATCCTTGTCCTCATCATCTTTTCTCTGTTTCTTCATCTCCTCACTTGCAAAGACAGATAGTTGATCATTGATAAACTTTTTCATCTTTTCCACAATCATATTGTCTTCAACTTGTTTAACCCTTTTCATCTCAATCATCTCAATCAGGTTTATGATTTGACTTCTATTTCCTGAATTGAGATGTTGAGGAATCTTGAAATGTGCAAGCTTTTCTCCTCTACCCATGTACATTACACCATCTGGGTTGCAGTATGTCTCAGGAAGAGCATTGGGTAGAAGAGGACCCAATATCTAATTTTTCAATTCTTCATCCTCCTGAGTAACCAGTTCTACTGCTTTGTGCAGACATTCCAGTTCAGTGTAAGATAGTCTCTTGAATAATGCAACTGAGACCTTGAAGTATCCAGACTCCATTTGTACTATTGGTTCCTTAAAGTTTTCTCCATTCTGTTCAAACTTAAATCCCCTCACTGTGACAATAGCATTGTCAAGCATCTTCTTGTAGCTTCAGTGATGGCCCTTGACTTATTTTTTAATATGATACAGAAGATCCAAAAAATCCTTATCAGCATTGGGCTTTAGAACTTCATTCCTGAGCTTTCTCAACACTTTTTTTTGTCTTTCAGCCTCTATTTCTTCTCTCATTTCCTTCTCCCCCTTAGGGTTGATATCTTGTTTGGGAAGAGATGTAGATTGACTAGGCTTCATTTGAGTGGGAACTTGTGCTTGAGGAGCTTGAGTTGATTTGCCCAGATTAGAGATAAGACCTTGCAAAGATGTAATTTGAGCAGAAATACTTGCAAGTGCAGTGCCCTGAGTTGTAGAAGAAGTAGCAAACTCCTTTTTGAGATTTTGAACATCTGACACAGCTGTAGAAACATGGGTGGAGAGAGAATCAATTCTGGCATTCAACTGATCAATGGTGGAGGCCCTTGCAGCTTCATCTTTGGCCTTGGACTGATAATAGATATCCACTTGGAGAGGAGACAAGGTGTGTAGATGCACATCTTCAGGCAGCCTATCTGCATGTCTGTTCTTGTATATAACTTCAACCATATTGTTGATTCTCCTCTGATTGTCCAGAATGGCTGAGTTACTTTGGACCATTTCTTTGAATACTTTCTCCATTGAATCTATCTTGGAATGGAGAATTGATGACTTTCCTGAATCTCCTCTAGATGTGTTTCCATAGAGACCTCCAGGATTCATTTTGTCTTCCATGGCTTTCAAAGTAGTTTCTACCTTGGCTCTGTGATCATATATCTCAGATTGCACACCTTTGGCAAGGTAGTGGTTTGACTGAAGTTGAACCTTAGCAGCTTCATGAATTGCATCATACATGGCACTTTGTGTAAATATCTTCTCACAGGATCCAAGAGAAGTGAGATATTTCTGTCTTGTCCATTCTAGCACCTCCTTCATGCTAACTGCAGATTTACTATCCTGCCAGGCATCCATATTTTCCTCTTCATTTTCAGCTAGATTTGCATTTTTTTCCTTTAATTCATCCTAATCCTTTACATATTCAAGCATGATTGCAACATAGTCTTTGTTTGGCAAATGAGAAGTCACAAGCTGCTGAGCAATGTGATAGAATCCCTCCAATTGATCTCCATATAACTCCTTTAGTTTTTCATCAGAAAGTGACCCACTAAGAGATGATGGTCCTGAATCCCTGTCATGTTGCACAGGTTCCAGCCATTGTGACAAATAGTGAGAGCTAGGTCCACTTGTTATAGTGGTCCCCTCAGTATCTATTTCCTCATCCAATTTCTCAGATGATTATCTAGACACTGGATGGATAAGTGATTTCTCCTGAGGAGACAGTCTTTGAATGACTGGGGAGTGTCTAGCGGATGCCATTTGCTGTTGGTGTAGGTGCCCTAGAGGCAATACAATGTTTCTTTTGATAAACATTTATGTCATTTGATTATTCAATAAACGTATTTATTATGACTGTAATTACTGCGATATATTTGTTAGCATAATAAATGTCCTTAGAATTATGATACACATTGTATAGTTTAGTAAATGACTTGAACTTGAGATTATATAATATATCATATTCTTAAATGTCCCTAGTCGAGTATTATTATTATAGGACAATAATAATACATA
>QRFB01000591.1:53255-66542 GCA_008931105.1 Oenanthe javanica | reverse complement strand
TAGTTAGAGTGTCATACCATGTCCTTGACGATTTGCTTGAATCCCTAACTCTGTTAGGTCCTCATCTTGTTAGGCCCAAATGATAGGTCCTAAGAGGATCAAGTCTCGTCTCTGTTGCTTGCTGTTAGATCTTGAAAGTCCCGAAGATTCTGTTTCCATCATCGTCGATACCTTCTACTTGATATTAACCTGTAGCAACCAGTTTGGCTTTGTCCCTCATAACAATGCCAATTATTATCCAGTTTTTGTGAACCCTTACTGTACCAATTTCAGCTTCGTCTTGTGGTCTGGGTTCCATCTTAAGCAATTCCTGCCTTCGAACTGATTGAGATCACCTTGCATTTGCAATCACCCAATCTGGATCAATCAGTGCATCTTCACTATTCTTTGGGATACCAAATGTTGATTGTTGGGTCCCGAAAAATATATGTCCATCTTGATTAGCACTTCTAGCCTTTACTCAAAATCCGGTTTACTAAGAACTAGACTCCAGGAATGACTTTGACTTCAAACCCTTTGTCTCGGCAGATATGTTCTTGATGTATTCCTTTGATCTTCATTGTGTTGAGTACGACTAGTAGATCCTTCTATTATTTTGCTCCCCCTGAGTTGCTGTTAGGATGTGTTGAAGATCCTTCACCTTTTTCAGTGGATTCTGTTAAAGTCCACGAGTTGTGTAGTTTCACTACCAATTCCACTAATAGGATCTGAATCAACATCATTATCATTGATTCCTTCTGCAACCTCAGTTTCATCATCAGTATCTGAATTTGACTCTGACAGGATGTCAAACTTCAAAGATTCAGAATAGTCTTTCATTTGAATGCTTGGGAGCTTGGTGTAGTAGAACGATACATTCAGTCTTTCAATCACCTTCTAGTTTTTAATCACAAATGCCTTGATAGCTTTCGACTAAGTCTTTTCACGATCTTTGTTGAATACAGTAGCATGCTGTGTTAATTGCTTCAGCTTCATAATCCCCTTAAAGTGCAGACTTTACTTAG
The DNA here is from genome assembly GCA_008931105.1 of Oenanthe javanica. Classification (NCBI taxonomy): domain Eukaryota; kingdom Viridiplantae; phylum Streptophyta; class Magnoliopsida; order Apiales; family Apiaceae; genus Oenanthe; species Oenanthe javanica. The sequence goes on along the minus strand of QRFB01000591.1, from coordinate 65,538 downwards.
AACTTCATTCGCGAAACTCAGTTCCATTATCTGACTTCAAAGTTCTCACAGCTTACTTTACTTCCAACTGATCTTTCTGATGTGATCAATCACCATCTGTGATGCTTCAATATATGTTGAATGCACGAACATCACCAAATTATAACTAGGGTCATCAATCACCACTAAACATATTTCTTCCATGACTTGATTTGCTTCAGTGTGATGTTTTCATTGACTTCCCTATATGACATACTTCAAAATGTCCTTCTTGATAGAATTCCATTAGAAGCAGTCCTCTCACCAATTTCATCTTTATCGGAGAATCCATTGTCTTGTTGACCAAGTGTGAGAGCTTCTTATGCCATAGCTAACTCTTTACTGATGAAGCTTTACTGAAAAGTTCACTTCACCTTTGCATATAAATTCCATGTCAGCTACGAACAAACTTCCTCACTCTCAGTTGAGTGAGCTTCCAACCTTCTTGTTTGAGATCAAACACTTTTCCTTTTCAATGCTTTTCCAGAAAACCCTTGACAAAGAATTCCCTAGTGCCCTGTAGATAGTGCTTAAGTCCTTCCACAAGAAAGATGCTTCCACTGATGACAGTTCTTAAATCATGATAGCCATATCCCTTGTACATCCTTTGCTGTCATCTCCAAAGGTTACCATCGGGGAGGCCTTCTCAACCAACTGTGATGTCAGAGCTTTAATCTATGTCTTTTGTTACATACTCTGCAATCACAAATGATTAAGCTTCTTGGTACTCAATTTTAATTGAGTCCAGATGGGTTAGAGATATTATCAGAGATAACAACAGCTTCAATATGCATAAAAGCACATGGATAGAAGAACTAACAAATTAATTACTAATTCTGTCTAGTCCATTTCTGTCGTTGTCTAACATTTTTAACTATCTCTAATTACCTAAGTCAGTTTTAGATTAAACCTTGAATCTACAAATGTTACTGACAACTTAGATAATTCTACCATCTTATCCCTAACAAGCAATACATGATCTAATATGACATTTAAGTGCAACTATGTGAGTGCAAGCAAATCATGTGAAAATAAGCACATAAACAATTTAAGAATATGCAGAATATTTGAATAAAACATTATAAGCAATATCAAATTCCACATATACTTATCAAGTCATTTATCACAATAAGAGCAAATATAAAATATCTGATCTATGACCTGTTTGTCTATTTAGCAATTTTCACAACATTAGCAGAGGTATTAAATCACAGAAGATTTAACTCAAGTTCTAACAAATATTTTAGGGATACACCTAACCATCTAGAACACCCTATCTAGTTCTTAAGATATTCATTTTATTGCATATAAAATCAAGTATGAAATGTACTAATTAAACTCATGAATCCTAGCATGCAATCTTATTCTTAGCAATCAATTAAGCATTTAAGTCCTAAGATACTAACATGCTGGCATGAATATAATACATTTCAATACCTAATAATCATACAGTTCTGAATTAGATAAACGTATACTAGTTAGAATGTGTACCTGTGAAGTGCTTAGTGATTCATCTCCAGTGTTGGTCATTGATGCCAGATATTCATTTGGCTCATCACTGTCATTGATAGAATCATCCTTGCATTTAACTTCATCAACAAATGATTTCCCTTGCTGCATCCTCACTAATGTCTGAGATTCCTACTTCAACTCAACATAGTGTCTGTCATCTTTTGCTTGTACAGGCTTTTTCAAACTGTGTAGCAAACCCTGATCTTGTCTTTCAAATATAAACTATCCCAGTCTTGCAACCGCCTCATGAACTGTTCTTGAAAATCTCCTTTACGGAATCTATAGGTAAGGACCTTAGATTTAGAATTGAGATTCCGTCTGAATCTGATGTCACAGAACTTCCTGTTGCCTTGCAGGCTTGACTTGCAGTCCAGTTCTCAAGTTATTCCAAAGTGTAAGATATAACACCTTGACCACTACCTTGAGCTACAACATCTTTAATTCATCTTCTAGGATCATTTCGTTTCTGTTCAGAGGTACTCAACCTTGAATTCAATCAAATTTGGTTCCTGGGTCACAAATACAGTGGATATGCTAACAACTTATTTTACCAGATATTATCTTCTTCAGCTCTTGTTCTAGTTCATAGGCCTTCAGCATATAGATAGTTCCTCTAAAGATAATGTGGTTATATCCTTAGATTCCCAATGCTTGTAATCCTATGTTCTAGATGATCTGCAGTGCTAGCACGAACTTCCTGTAATCTCCTTGTAGAATAATCTTTAAAGCTTGTACTGAGATTCCAGGTTGTCCAGTCTGTTCTCCTTCACTACTTTAACCTCTAAGATTTTTCATCCAAAAATTCAACTAAAATTAACCAAAAGTTATACCCAAATTAATCTCTTCTTTTCCAGCATCCGAATAACCAGTGGGATCCTTTGGAGTAGACTTCTAAGGAAATTAGAACCACCTATTCTTCAACCTGTTCCAGAATTAACTTCATTGGATAATCTTCAGTCAATTTTTATTGTCTTCAATACCCGGAAAAATCTTCATTTACAAACTCCTTGAGCACCATCGAATTAATAATCGCCTCTTGCTGCTTCCTTTTGAAAAATGAGCCATTAAATGTTTTAATAAATTTAAATGATAAACTTTAATATTAAGATTTATAAAATAAACTAATTAAAATTTGTAACATAAACTTATTAAGAGTTTATAAAATAAATTTCATAAGAGTTCACAAAATAAATTTTATTTAAAATTTATGAAATAAACTAATTAAAATTTATAAACCAAACTAATAAAAGTTTATAAGATAAATTTTATAAGAGTTTACAAAATAAATTTTATTTAAAATTTATGAGATAAACTAATTAAAATTTATATCATAAACTAATGAAAGTTTATAAAATAAATTTTATGAAAGTTTATCAAATAAATTTTATTTTAAAATTTATAAAGTGAACTAATTTAAATTTATAATATCAACTAATAAAGGTTTGTTAAACAAATTTTATAAAAGTTTATAAAATAAATTTTATATAAAATTTATAAAATAAACTAATTAAAATTTATAATATCAACTAATAAAAGTTTGTTAAACAAATTTTATAAAAGTTTATAAAATAAATTTTATCTAAAATTTATAAAATAAACTAATTAAAATTTATAACATAAACTAATAAAAGTTTACAAAATAAATTTTATAAAAGTTTATAAAATAAAATTTTATTTAAAAAGTTTTAAAATTAAATTTATTTAACACGGCCTCCATTCTGAGTCCACACAGCTTCGGCACGGTGAGCTTCACTGAACTACGGATCTTGATTTGTATATCAATCAGTCTGCTCTAATACTAATTGTTGGGTCCCGAAGTATCGTAGAAGGGGGGGTTGAATACGATACTCACTAAATTAAAAAGTTTTTTCGAATCTTTTGCGGATAAATAATTTAGAGTTCGGTTAGTGGTTCGAGTTCATGAGGTGAATAGTGTTTAGGAGGCTTCCTTACTAATTTTCTGTGTTTATGAATAAACAATAATGTTCTAGAAAATTAGCAAGTAATTTAAACGAGACATGTTTCGGGGAATATATCTTTCGTATATAATCCCTGAGGTTGCTACACTCAGTTAAAAATATAACTGGCTTCCAAAGAACATATTTGTTCTTTGCTTCTACAGAGAGATAAAGCTTAATCCTTATACAAGATTTGACTGTGTTTTGTACTTAATGGAATCAAGCTAACAGAGAGTGTTTTATATTAGCCCTATGTATTTGCAACATAATTAACCGGCTAGATTATAAAACTCCAGTGGAGAAGGTACGAATATGGCTGTGTTTCTTCTTCTTCTCCGATTTCCATTTTCTCTCTATATCTCTCTGGGTTATTCAACAACCTATCAAAATGAGCACGTCATTTTGTTTATATTGTGTAGACTTTCAAATCAAATAATATTGATTTGCTTCTCAATGCATAAGTCCTTTGTTGCGCTTGTACAGAGTGAGTGGTGTGTAGGCTTCTTTTGTTGCGCCTACACTCTTGTTGCAGTGTGTAGGTGCCACAAAATCCTCTTTGATTCTTTGTTGCGCCACCAAGTTGGTTTGTTGCGCCTATACAGTGATTCCCCTGTATAGGCGCCACAAATGCCTTAGAAACAATACACATAAGCTATGTTGCGCCTTAGAGAAGAGTTTGTTGCGCCTGTACTTTACCAGTACTGTGTAGGCGCCACAAACTCCTCCCCTTATAATATTTATGAGCTTTGAAATGCTTTGTTGCGCCTACACTCTACAACCCTTGTGTAGGCGCCACTAAACACATGGAGTGTTGTTACCTTGCTCTTTTTTGCGCCTATAGAGTGATTTAAGAGTTTATGAACCACAAATGTAGTAATACTTGCCTTGGTTATTTTCTTGAGATGCTTGAAGTATTTACCACTTGGTTTTCACTCTTCTGGCTTGATCAACTGAATTTATTCTGATACATCAAAGTAATTTTCTTCTTGTTGTGCTGACGCTTAGTGCACTGGTCTGGTTCATAAACGACTAACATTGAATTGAATTCCCTTGACTTCTGTTCTGTTTCAGCTGACTAACCTTGGACCGTTGCATTGCTTCAAACACTGACTGTTGATAAACATAGTACTTTCACTGGAATCTTTTCTGGTACTTCGACAACGTCTTCATTATTACCACAATCTTGAATACTTCATTATCTGTTCTTCACTGACGCTTGAACATTTAAATGAACTTCTTTCAGTGAGTATAACTTCAAGACTGCAGCTGTCTTCTTTAACCTTTGTCTTCACCCTTTTAGATTCCTATGCTTCAAATACTGTGTATCTTCAATCAATGCTAATACACTGAAATCTTCTCGTGGCACTTGTATACTGAATCTTCAAAACTTCTGAAACCCTGAAAGTCGTTACACATTATTCTTCACTGAGGCATGAACATATTAATGAACTTCTTTCAGTGACCTGTAGTAGACTTCAAAACTTCTTCTAATGTCTTGATTCACTGTATTTGCCTTGTCTTCATTTCTTCCTGATTTCTGTGTAGGCGTAGTATTATTTACTTGTCATGTTCTAGTGTTGAGTTATCACGATTACTATTCATACAGCTTCGTAATCTCCAACAATCTCCCCCTATTTGATTGTTAAACTTAGCAAATAACTCTCATAGAGAGGATAACTCAACTAACAACTAGAAAAAGTAATGGTCCGGGACTTGTAAATAATGCTACTGGTTTTTCTGGATCAGATACTGCATTTCCAGAATTCTTGAGTAACTGAAATGAAAGATGTCTGTTCCTCTAGCACTGAACTGATATTCATATAGTATCATCTTCATTTCTGTCTGTTTGAGCTTTCTCTGCTTCAAAATCCTTCATAGTTTGAACTTAAAGAACTTATCATGAACAGAGCTTCATAAGAATTCAAATTCCTGGGAACGTCTTCTGTTGAACATTGAACATAGCTCAAATAATGTTCTCCCCTTAAGAATGTGATTCTTCTTCTCCCTTTAGATAATTAATGGAATAGTCAATTCTTCTCTGTTCTTCCCACTTGAATTAGGAATCCTCTACTGACAACTCCTTTCAAGTATAGGATACAGTTTCTTGATTCTCCCATATTCTGTTGTTTTCCTTCAGGATGAGAAGATAAGATTTTCTTTTTCTTTCTTGTCTAAAATCTCCCCCTAAGGATATTAACATCTGTCAAGGATACGAACCCCCTAAGAATATTAACTTTTCCCAAGGATCTTCCCTTAAGGATATTAACTCCTACCAAGGATACGAAGATAAGACTTTATTAACTTCCTTTTTCTTCCTATAAATTCTCCCCCTTAGTTGAGGAATCCTCCAATGACCCATCTTTTGAATGGTTTGTCTTCCAAGGAAGGTTCTCGTCTGTCATTGATTAGGAAAATATAGTAGCTTTTCTTTCAGAAGTAGCATGTAGCAAGGGTAAGTGTTTGGTCTATGGTTTCCTCACTTCTACTACGTTCTGTTGGTGTTTACACTAAAGTGTCGAGCACTTTGAAGTGTTTCACTCTTTCTCTCCCTATCTCTCACTCAAGTGTATCTCTCCCTTAGTTCTCTCTAAATGTTTCTCTCCCTTACTTTCACTCTGCATTCCAAATATAGCCTTCTGTACCTGCAAGTGAAATCCGTCAATTCATTTATATTCTCATCACCTGATTCATCAGAATGAACTGAATCACTATAAAGTGCTTGAAGTAATTACTACTCAGTTTTCACTCTTCTAGATTGATCAACTGATTTTCTTCTGATTAATCAAGACAATTCTTTTCTTGTTGTGCTGACGCTTAGTGCACTGGTCTGGTTCACAAATGACTAATACTGAATTGAATTCCCTTAATTTCTGTTCTGTTCCAGCTGATTAATTTTGGACTGTTCCATTGCTTCTGATCACTGAAACCCTTTGACATTTATACATAAATCAGTACACTGTCTTTAGTTTGAAAACTTCTGAACTTTTATTTGTTGTTGAGGCCTGAACATTTTAATGAACTTCTCTCGCTGACATTCAGTAAGTCTTTCATCTTGAATGCTCTGCAATGATGTATGTATGATTCATGTTTACATGTCCTTCTGGATTCATGTGCTGCATATTAGTATTATTTATCTGTCTTTGTTTTTTAGTTAAATTATCGTTATCACTATTACATACTATGTTACATTATGCTTTACAATCTCCCCCTATTTGGTTGTTAGAATTCGACAAGCAAATCCGGTGAGAGGATAACTCAACTGATACTTATAAGAAAAAGTAAAGTGCAGAAAGACAGTAAATAATATTAATTACATTCTAGATTAGATTTTACATTTCCAGATATCTCTGAGTACAATAGAAGTTTGTTCCTCTAGCCTGAACAAATAAATATATGATATTCTGCTTCTTTGTACTGAGTCTTGTTTGTTCTTAAATCTTGTTTCAGAGTAATGCTTTCTCAGTTCTTCTTCCTTCTGCTCCAACCTTGCCTTCACTAGATCTCTAGCTTCCACTTCAAGAGTACTGGAGGTGGTTCTTCTAATTTCTCTAAAACTTCAGTGAGAAATGCCATTGAATTTGTCTTGGAGATTGACTCGAAGGCTAGAGATTGTCTCTTTGAAAACACGAACACTTTTATTCTTTTTGGAAAGCCCTTTACTCGGTTAGTGTCATGCATCGACTCTTCTGTCAGTTTCTCCACCAGAACATCTTCAATCATCCTCAAAGCCTTTTTGTCTAATTTGACAGTGGATCTCTTCACCCTTGAAAAGACTTTTAAGATAATTTCAAAATTGTTTCTCTTCAATTTTGATAGCTCCTTCTTCTTATCCACTCCATTCTTCTTGAATAGGAAGTATTTTGTTCCATTTGGCTCTATCTGAATGCAAAGTCTAGAATCTTTTATGGTTTCGAGTACCTCTGTGCCATCCTCTCTTCTCACATATATTGGGTCTTGATAAAATATGGTCGTCTCCATTAGATATCTACCTAATGTTTTAATCACTCTATTCAGCCTGAATGCGTAGATCAACTCAGCAGCCTTCAGATCATCTTATGTTCTATTCTTATTGCTTCTGAGCCTCCCTTCTACATACTGCATTAACATTACATGACTTGAATCCAGACATTCATCTCACAAAGTTAAGTTATGAAGTGTTGTAGCTTTATAGTACTTGACCACCAGAGGCTTTTCAAATGCTTCGACATCGATCCCTATTATCTTCTTCTCTATCAGATCTCTCAGTATCTCATTTGTTTTATGCCCACCAAAGATGACTTTCCTCTTCAACACATACAACTCCACGATATTCATCTTTTCAAAGCTCTTTGTCGATAAAATTTTTGACCTCAGTGTTGTTGAATTTATGAACATCTTCCATCCATATTTGAACGCACTTACTAACACGCTTGTGATTTCTTCCGATAGCATAACATATAATTCATGAACATCTTTGAATTTTTCCCTCATGGTTCTGAAGAGATCAAGGACTTCTCTGTCTTTCTTCTGAGTAAGAGATAACTCCTTCTTCTTGAGCAGACGCATTGTTTCATCCCAATCAGGACCAATTTTTACTTCAATGTCCTTAATTCTGTTCCTTCTTTCCATAGCGTGCTGAACTCTTTTCCATTTTCTCTTCATTAATTCTTGAGCCTATACTATGTCTTGAGTAATAACTTCTACACCAACCAGAAGACAGTCATTATCAAAAACATATTCTTCTGCAAACTCCTCCTCAACATCTATTACTGCAGCCTTTGCAGTTTCTTCGATTTCCATCTCTGTTGGAACATCCATTGGCACATAAGGCTCAAATATTTCTCCTTCTTCCAATTGCCTCACTCCTGGCCTATAGAAAATATCTGACTCCCCCTGAGCTGTGTATTCCATGATCACTCTTGTTCTATCATCTCCCCCTCAGTTAGGTTATCCTCCTTTTTGACCGGGGTAATCTGAGCTGTTTGAGTTGGTTGAATATAAACCGAAACTTTCTGAGCTAGCAGTTGTTTGACTAAATCTTTAATTTCTTTCATTTCTTCTCTCTACTGCTCTTGCACCTCCAAGATCTTTCTGATTAAGTAGTGAATTTCTGTTACTTGGGCCTCCATATTTAAAATCCTTTGGCTGTGTGCAATGTGTACAATGTGTGGGGTGTTTGTTTAGTTTGTGGGTGTCTCACTCCTCACTATTTCTGTTTGAGCACGACCCTCAACACTCACACTAGGCTGATCAGGGTCAGGGAATTGAAGATCACTTAGGTTAAGTGTTTCACTCATGTCCGTAATAGCATCCAGATCTTCAGTATCTGCATTAAAATTCCTATCCCTTCTATGGGTAGGTTGCCTCTCCACCGGACCACTGTGGGTGGGGAGAACTCCTTTTACAGGAACTGGGGGGTTGAGACCTAGTGTGGTCACCACTGTGGATTCTGTAATGCTTTGCAAGAGTGTAGAATCTGTGATGCCAGCTGAAGCCATTGAAGGCATTACCTGCTCAGAGACACCCTGAACAGGTTCTACTGCCGAAGCAGCAGATACTCTATTAATAGAGTCCACATCGCCTCTATAGGTGTGTTGTCTCTTCGTCAGACCTGATAAGGTAGGGAGAACCTCCGTTGAAGAAGCTGGACTTTGAATTTCCAGGGGGGTCACCACCTCAGGAAATGTAATGTATAACAATTGAGAACCTGTGGTGTCCCACGAAGCCTATTAAGGCATTTCCACTTGAAGTGGTAATGCTGCTGACGCAGTTACTCCTTTAATGTAGACCTCTTCCCTTCTATAGGAGAGTTGCCATTCCAGTTCACCCACTTAGGGAGGGAAAACATCCTGAACATGATTTGGAGATGTTAAGTCTAGGGGGGTCACCACATTTGACAATGTAATGAATGGCTCGTTAGAGTTAGTGATACCCTCAACTGTCTATGAAGACAGGTTCTGAATTGGATCAACCAAAACAGTACTAGCTACTGAAGTAGCGGATATTGTTACAACCTCTGGTTCTGTTCTCGTACCTTTGAGGATTTTATGAATTTCAGAATTAAGGTCACGAAAAAAGAGAAAGGTCTCAGAGATCGGAGAATCAGGTTCTTGGCTTACAGATGCCTTAGGTTTAAAATTCATTTTTCGACGTTTTTGAGAAGGTAGAGCTATAGGGGATATTTGAAAAACTTCTTGATCAGGTAAGGACTCACTCCAATCATCTAATACAATGGTTCTTTTTCTGGTTTTGGGAGATGAATGAAATTTTTGTTGTTCTCTGGTAGTGGTTAGAACTGGCTGGTCTGCCAGTTCATTGTCAGCTTCAATGGCCACTGAGGGCTCTTGTGTGTGCATTGTCGTTTGAGGCACAGTGAGAGATATTGTGACAAATTCTTCAGTTAGGAAAGTAGAAAAGTCAAAGTCAAGAAGTGTACCTTCATCCATTTGTTCATCAGAAATGTTAGGGATGTACACCTCTTTAATCTGAGGCTCTTCCACTTCTGCCTCCACAACTATCTCCTCTGTTTGATTTTCAGGGCTATTCATTTGTTCTTCTTTAGGAATTGGTTCTTGCTCATGTTCAGAACCAACTTCTTCCATAATTTCATCTTCTTTATCAGTGCCTGGTCCTTCTTCTTCAGTTGTTGCTGAGTTTCCAGAGTCACTTGAAGTTTCAGCTTCATTATCCTCTTCAGAGGTTACTGCTTCATCTTCTTATGTTGCATCGTCTTTGTCTTCTTCTGCATTTTCTTCATTAACCTGTCTAAGAAGAGAAAAGTAATCTCTAATAGGCTCAGTCATTGGAGTAGGAGTATACATGTCAGGATAGTCATCCTCATTCTGTAGCAACAGAATTGTCTTGAACTGGAGTGAGGGTGACTCTTCCAACTGACTCTTCTGAAACACTTGGAGTTGATCAGCTCTCAGCACTTGATTCAACACTAGCTGCAAAAATCTGGGATATAGACAGAAGTTCTCCATTTTTTCCTGGTTCTTGAGAATCTCTGCCATGATCAACTTGCAAAAATTTATCCTTGACCCAGAGGCCACTGCATACCCAATCACCTCATTGAACTGTGTAATTCCGTGGAAGCCTCCTATCTTCGGTGCAAAGCCATGAGACAGGATGTTGAAGAACATGTTTCATTCCTTGATTAGGTAATTCTTGGAAATCTTCTTTGGAAGATTATTGTTTACTCTATTACAGTGCAGGAACATAAAAAAGTTGTCTAATTCTGCTTGAGATGGCTCATCATCAAAATTCTCAAATGGCAGATGAAATGCTCGATTGATGTCATTCTCAGTTATTCGCAACTTCTGTCTCTGAACCTTGCAAGTAAAGGCTGAGATTCCATCTGCAGATGTGTCTTGAGCAGACCTGTATACTTGTCTTAATAAATTTATATTCAAAGGAACAGAAGTCGTTAGTGCATACCAGACTATTGAATGTTCGTTTAAAAACCTAGCCCAGTTACATAAGTCTCCTGCCTCAGTCCAATCATCTACTAAAATTGACAAATAATTAGTCTTTTTAATCTCAAAATTACCTGCCATTTTATGAAATTGAGAGGTAATTTTTTACGAATTAAAATTACTAATTAATATCGAATAATTTTAGTAAATTACGAACCAAACCCTAATTTTTGAAATTACTCGGATTTTCATGAAATAAATATATGTTGATCTCCTAGTAATTTTAAGCACACTTTTAATTTTATTATAATTTTTAATCGATTTAAAAATTAATAACCTTAGCCAAACAATTCGATTTTCGGTCAAAATGAGAATTTTAGAAACATCACCAAAAACAATGGGACCACTTGCAAATTATCATGAAGAATGTGGGTTCCACTAATCTGGTTTCAGTTTAAAAATTGGACAAGATTTGGCCTTTATATGTTTGATTAAAAATGACAGATCTTGTTGCGTTATGGAGTTCTTAATACAGTCTGCGTTATGAATTTAACAACCCAAGTTCACAAACCGGTCTAGTGAAAGTGATTTCATCTAGTGGTCTAGTAAAGATGTCTGCAATTTGCTGCTCTGTAGGTAAGAAATGTAACTCGACAATACCATTCATGACATGCTCTCTAATGAAATGATACCTAATATCAATGTGCTTGGTCCTTGAATATTGAACAAGATTGTTTGTGATGGCTATGGCACTTGTGTTGTTACAGAATATTGAAATTTTGCTCAGCAACAGTCCATAGTTTTGAAGTTGGTTCCTTATCCACATAATTTGTGCACAGCAACTTCGAGCAGCAACATATTCAGCTTCAACTGTTGACATTGCAACTGAGTGCTGCTTCTTGTTATATCAGGACACCAATCTTCTACCAATGAATTGACAACTCCCTGATGTACTATTTCTAACAATCCTACAACATGCATAATTAGAATCTGTATAGNCTTCTACCAAGGAATTGACAACTCCCTGATGTACTCTTTCTATCAATCCTACACCCTGCATAATCAGAATCTGTATAGCCAATAAGGTCAAAACCTGTATCTTTAGGGTACTAAATTCCAAGATTCAGACTTCCTTTAAGATACCTAAAAATTCATTTAACAGCTATAAGATGTGATTCTTTAGGGTTAGACTGAAACCTAGCACACAAGCATGTAGCAAACATAATANGATTCTTTAGGATCTGATTGGAACCTAGCACACAAGCATGTAGAGAACATTATATCTGGCCTACTTGCAGTAAGGTAAAGTAATGAGCCGATCATACCTCTGTAGCTTGTGATGTCTACCTTCTTACCAGGTTCATCTTGATCAAGCTTAGTGGCAGTTGCCATTGGAGTTTT
>QRFB01000591.1:24830-44259 GCA_008931105.1 Oenanthe javanica | reverse complement strand
GTTTTATAAAATGTTTTGAAAGAATCAGTCCTAATGAAAGGACAGCTTTATACACTGATCTTTGAAATGATTAATAATGAAAATTGAAATGCCCTGTTATATCATGCCCCTTACAACTTAAACTGTCAGTCATATCTTGACTTAACTTTGTTTCAATTGTTATACATTACTTCCTGTTATCCATCTAACCCTGCAGATTACCTTTATACTTGAACATGATTATCACTTTCCACTTTCTTAAATACCTTGTACCAGTTATTAAAATCATTTAACCTTACCAGTGGATTTATAAAAGAAAGTTTTGCGAGTAATGCATACCCTGACTAGAATTTTGATTTCAATTATGGGACAATTAGATCCAGCAATGATTTTAAAGCATGGTTTTGATAAAAGAATTTTTAAATCATATACAAGCCTGTAGAACTGTTTTTAACCTATATGGTTACTTGCTGAGCTTTTGTAGCTCATTCTTTTATTTTCTAACATCTACAGCTTTTGAGAATCATGGTCCGTATTAAGCAGACTGCCAGGAAGAATATGTCTTACATGAACTATGCTAGGCTGGCTGAGAGGGAACAGGTAGGATCGAGGCAGAGTTGGAAGGAAAAGACTTTGTTTAGTCTTGTATTTTGTTATTAGATTTTGAGATGTTTCAGAAGTTGTAATATTATTTTGTTGCTGTAAATGTAAATATAAATGAATGTAGTTGTGTGCTTGTTTCATACCATTACCTTGAAAGGTCCAGGCTAGTAGTCGGGGTCATATTTATGCGTATTTTCTATTATTGTTATTTAGGGTGCATGCATATAGAGTGATAGTGACTCCCCGATCTATACCCCAGATCGGGAGGGCGTCACAGCAGGCGAGTAAACACATAAATCATATAGCAGATAAGACTCACAAATTAAAGAGCACTCAATGAAATAAAAGTAGACTCTAAAATATTATTTGAGTCAAAGTGAATCATTATTATCCATTTCGGATAATTATTGGATCCCTAAATATTTAATAAAATATTAATATGGGCTTATAAATAAATTAGGTAATTAAAAATATTTTATCACTTCTGAATTATTTTTAGGATCTCAAACAAATTTGTTTCATTTAAAACGGGTAAGGGAATAATTAATCAAATAATTAATACATAAATAAAAAGTAAATAAATCATTTTTACTTCTTAAAATAATTAAATCCGATTATTTTAAATTTTATTTAAATTTTATTTATTTAATTAAATTAATTATTTAAAATAAATTAACCAATTAATTATAATTAATTAAATTATCATCTAAATAAATTAAAATAATTAAATCCAAATGATTTGAAAATAAAAATAATTTATTTTAATTCCTAAAACATTTTTCGAAATAATATTTGAGATCTCAAATCCTAGAAACATTTTCAAGTTGGGTTTTAAAGCTATTGAAGATCAAGACTACCCAAACCAAGAACACATCCCTTACTCTTTTACTCTGGCTCTACCTCTCTTCACAGATAACATACACAGCAAAGACTCAAGCGAAAGCATATTACTACAAAGCTACTGACACCATGAATCTATGTGCAACATTAGCCTCGATATTAACACAACAAATCAAAAAATCCGACAAGTTAGAAACATGTCTCTGGTAGCCAGAAAATGAACAACACAAACGATATCAAAGCTCAACCAACTAGTATCAAAACAAAGAAGTTGCTCTCAGAAATACAAATTAAAATGATGTTACAAAATCAACAAAAAGAACGAACGAAGAAAGCAATCGGAAATTTTTTCGACAACTGAACACAGGACCAGAGCTTCACAAACCAAATACCAACACAAGCTAATGTCTACATCAGTATTTACATAACAACTATACAAGGAATAGGCCGGAAAATAAAGGTAGCCAACCGGAGCTTCAATTTCTGGCGACCCCATATCAGACACAAACAATTAAATAGAAGCTGTTAACGTATTCCATGCAAGTAAACAACTCAGTCAGGTCAACAAAATCAAGAACTGAGCTACGTAGCTCCAATTCTGGCCAACTCGAACAAAAGCAAGTCATAATCCAGCGACTCAAAACGTACATAAATAATCAAACAAAAGCTGCTAACAGACTCCTAGCAATGTAAACAACTCAACCATGTAGCTATGATTAACAACCGAGCTCTATAGCTCGTTATCCGGTCAAAACAAGGAGCAACCAGCCAAAAACTGATGAACTACGAATCAGCCACAAAAAATAAAGTAAAAAAAATGTTAATAGCATGCTCAGACAACATTCTTTCTACCCATGTGAACCAATTAATCAATCAACTAACAAAGATTATCTCACAAAAAATCACGAAGAACAGCCTTCTATAAATTAAAAAACCCTCAACTTATACATGAAATTAACAATTAAATCAAATAGTACAGGTTAATAGCATCACAACAGTTATTCAAACTCGTAAAACAAGTATCAATTTCACTACTAATTTAAAAATTGATTAACGACAGATAGAAATCCTAGTTAACTTGCTTGCGTACCCCCAAAAATAAGCGTGTTAATGGATTTTTAATTAAAAAAATTTTAACAAAAACTATTTATAGTTTTAGAAAATTTTAGGGGCTTAATCTTAATTATGTGATAGATCACCCCATAATTAAAATTAAATACTCAAAATAATTTTTTATGGGATAAAATCTAAAAATAAATATTTTCGAGAAATTACAATATATATGTCAAAATTCTCCAAAAATTATGAGTAGTCCAAATATAATAAAATAAATTTATTTTGAGGATTTTATCATTTTTATCAGAAAAAAAGTACCAAAAACAAGGTCTCTAGTCTTCTACAAGGACTGAGTCCGATAATCACAAATCGAAATTGACTTATTCTAACGAAACAAAAATTGCTACAAAATAGAATAAATTATTCTAAACTACACAGAAGTCACATAACACATATCGGCTAATTTTCCTATTTAATAAAAATTTAAACACTAATAATGGCTTAAAAATAATCTAACAAACCAAAAATTATATTACAAGCACACTTAATTATTATTAATTAAATGAAATTTTCTCGAGCGTTACATCTTTCCCCCTTATAAGGATTATGTCCCCAAAATCCACTTAAGAAAACAAGTGAGGGTATTGAGCTAACATTTCACTTTCTACCTCCCAGGTTAATTCCTCAATCAAGGGATTTCTCCATAATACCCTAACTAGAGGTATTGTCTTATTCCTTAATACCTTATCCTGGCGATCTAATATTTGTACATGTTGTTCTACATAAGATAGGTCAGGTTGAATATCTACTGGCTCGTACTCTACTGCGTGATTCAGATCAGGAATGTACTTCTTTTACATCAATACATGGAACACGTTGTGGATATTTTGCATATGCGAAGGTAAGGCTAATTCGTAGGCAAGTTTCCTAATCTTCCACAATATCTCAAATGATGCCATATATCTTGGATTAAGTTTTCCTCTTTTCCCGAATCTGGTCACGGCTTTCCATGGAGATATATTTAGCAACACCAATTCTCTAACTTCAAAGCTCTGGTCATTTCTAGTTTGATCTACATACCTTTTTTGTCGATCTTGAGTTGCTACTAACGTTTTTTGTATTAAATCTATCTTCTCCTTGGTCTGTTGTAACAGTTTAGGACCCAAGACTGTGCGTTCTCCGACTTCTTCCTAATATAATGGAGACCTGCATTTTCTGACGTAAAAAGCTTCATATGGTGGCATTCCGTTGCTGACATGATAACTATTATTGTACGAGCACTCTACTAGAGATAAGTGCTCATCCAAACTACCTTTGAAATCTACGACACATACCCTTAACATGTCTTCAATTGTCTGAATTGTCCTTTCACTTTGTCCGTCGGTCTGTGGATGATATGCAGTACTCATGTTTAGTTTGGTTCCTAAACACTCTTGAAATTGCCTCCAAAATCTTGAGTTGAAACGTGATCTTGATCGGATACGATTGATACAGGAACTCCATGTCGTACTATTATTTCCTTCAAATATAATTGGACTAACTTCTCCAATGAGAATCTTTCGTTGATCGGAAGAAAATGTGTTGACTTGGTCAACCTATCAATGATAACCCAAATTACATCATGGTTGGCTTTAGTCTACAGAAGTCCTACTACAAAATCCATTGCGAGATGTTCCCATTTCCATTCTGGAATGTCTAGAGGTTGTAATAGTCCACTTGGTCTCTGATGCTCTGCTTTGACAGTTGTAGCAATTGTTGACGTACTCCTGAATTTCTTTCTTCATATTTGGCCACGAAAAGTGTTGCTTCAAACCTCTGTACATCTTGGTACTCCCGGGATGAATAGAATAACTTGAGTTGTGGGCATCGTGTAATATATCATTCCTCAACTCAGCTACATTTGCTATCCAAATGCGTGAAGAAAATCATAAAACCCCTTTATCATCCTTCTGACTCCTGACTTCTTCTCTAGTTAGCTTCGATTTGTCTTGTTTCATTACCTATTTTTGACATTTACGAATCTTCTCTAATAGTGTTGGCTGGAACTTTATTGTATGCGGTGCAATAGTCTTGGAGTCCGGTGTACGAACTTCTATCTCCTGTTTCTCATAATCCTTTACCAAATCTTCGACTGAGGTTAAAAGATTTAACCTTTCTTTCCGGCTCAGTGCATCTGCAACTACATTCGCCTTGCCCGAATGATAGTTGATAATACAATCATAGTCTTTAATTAACTCCAACCATCGCTGTTGTCTCATATTTCATTCCTTCTGGGTGAAGATGTACTTCAAGCTTTTGTGATATGTGAAAATTTCACTTTTTTCCCATACATGTAATGCCTCCATATCTTTAATGTAAACACAATTGCTTCTAACTCCAGATCGTGCATTGGATACTTCTGTTCATGAATCTTGAGTTGTCTGGACGCATAAGCAATTACGTTCCCACTCTGCATTAACACACATTTTAAGCCCTTGTGAGAAACATCACTGTAAATCACGAAGTTTCCATTCTCGTCTGGCAAAACTAGCACATGTGCAGTTACTAACCGTTTCTTTAATTCTTGAAAGCTCTTCTCACATTTATCATCCCATTCAAATTTCGCATTCTTCCAGGTGAGTTTCTTCAAAGACGTTGCTATTTTGGCAAAATCTTTAACAAACCTTCGATAATAATCTGCCAATCCCAGAAAACTTTTGACTTCTGTTTGAGTCCTCGGTCTCTCCCAATTTATGATAGCTTCAATCGTGGATGGATCTACTTTAATTCCTTTGTTGGTGATGACATGCCCTAAATATTGTACTTCCTTCAACCAAAACTCTCATTTAGAAAACTTGGCGTATAACTTCTCCTTTCGCAGAATTTCCAAAGTTATCCTCAAATGTTCCACCTGTTCCTCCTCTGTCTTCGAATATATCAGGATATCATCTATGAAAACTATCACAAATTTATCTAGATACTTTTTGAAAATTTTGTTCATCATATCCATGAAAGTTGCGGGTGCATTGGTCAACCCAAACGGCAAGACTAAAAACTCATAATGCCCATATCTGGTACGAAATGCAGTTTTAAAAATGTCACATGGCTTGATCTTTAGCTGGTGATATCCGGATCACAAATCAATTTTAGAAAACCATATTGCGCCCTTTAGTTGATCAAATAAATCATCAATCCTCGGTAAAGGATATTTGTTCTTGATCGTCAGCTTTTTCAGTTCACAATAATCGATGCAAAGTCTCATGCTTCCATCTTTCTTCTTTATGAAAAAAACTGGTGCACCCCATGGTAATATGTTTGGTGTGATTACCCATTTATCTAAGAGTTCTTGTAATTGCTTGGCCAATTCTTTCATCTCCACTGGTGCAATTTTGTAAGGAGCTTTTGATAGAGGTTTAGTACCTGGTGCTAAATCAATAACAAATTTGATTTCTCTATCTAGAGGTAATCCTGGTAATTCTTCAGGAAATACATCCAAGAACTTGTTTACTATTGAAATTTGTTCTATTTTTGGTACTTCCTTATCAGTATCCATTACATATGATAAATACCCTTCACAACCCTGACGTAACAGTTGCTTAGCTTGTAGCATAGTTAAGAGTTTTTGGGGTTGCATATGCCCACGAAATAGCACTTCTGTATCCCCCTCTATCCTTAACTTTAATTCATTCTTCTTATAATCAATTTAGGCATTATACTCCGTTAACCAATCCATACCCAATATAACTTCAAATTCTCCCAACTTGAAAGGTATCAAGTTATCATAAAAGTATTGTCCCAAAATCTCGATATCACACCCTGGATACACCTGACTTATGCGTATACGCTCCTGATTGGCTATTTCTATCACTAACGCCTCAGTTAACAACTAACATTCGTATTTTAATTTACTCATAAATTCTTCAGAGATAAAAGACTTAGTAGCCCTTGAATCAATAAGTATTCTGACATTAATGGAGTTTACGGGAAGTGTACTTGATATCACATTTGCATTCTGCTCTACTTTTCCCACGGTTATGTTAAAGGTCCTGGCTTTGGGTTGTCCAGCATTTCCTTTCCCGGTAGCTTTATTCTGATTCGCTGGGTTGACATTGTCTCGGCAATCCCTCACAAAATGACACTTGCTTCCACACTTGAAACAGTTCCCTTAAATTGATGCTGGCTGACGATATGTGTTGGCACCATTACCCCTATTACACACTCATCCATGATTCTTCCCGCATATCTTACACTGTTGTTAGCAAACTGATTCACTTGTTGCTGATTATTGTTTTGGAACCGGTTTCCTTGATTCCTAAAGTTCTAATTTCCATATCATGCTCCTCCATTTCTTCTAAACTGAAATCCACCTAGATTGTTGAAATTATTCTGAACCCGATTCTGCTGTGGATTCCCTGAGTGGTTGTTAAATTTCCTCTTCTTTCCATCCTTTTATGAGACATGTCACTCTCATCTTCGAAAATCATAGCCTTCTGAACAATGATCGTATAGGTGGTTAACTCGAAAATAACAACCCTACTACGAATCCATGCTTTCAATCCCTGTTGGAACCTCTTAGCCCCTTCTCATCCGTATCCACAAAGTCTGGTACAAACCTAGCTAACTCAGAGAATTTAGCTTCATAACTTGTCATATCGGTTTCCTGCTTTAGTTCCAAAAACTTGATCTCCATTTGATTCTACATGTAATGTGGAAAGTACTTTTCCAAAAATAACTAATTAAATCTCTCCCACATAACTATCCCTACTTGTTTTAGTGCCTTCCCTGACTCCCACCAGTAATTTGCCTCTCATTTCAGGAAATAGCTAGCAAACTCGGTGTTCTGAGTCACCTCTACTATAATCAATGCAAAGGCTTTTTCTATCTCTTTCAGCCATGCTTTGGCTTCAATGGGATCTGCTACTCCTTGAAACTCCGAAGGTTTCACAGATTGAAATGCTTTAAAAGTTACAGCCCGCGGTGCTTGCAGTTTTTGCTGCTGACGGGTAAGGTTATCAGTTTCTTAATGAAACAGTTCAAGTATCTACTACATCATATTGATATTTCCCAGCTCTACTAGATTCCCTTGCATTATTGGAATTCTCTAAACTGCAGAATTTCTCTGCGTCATGGGATTCTGATCATTGTTCTGATTTCCCAAGTCGTTCTCGATCGCGTTTGGATTGGCCATAACTCTGGTAAATAAACAAGCAAGTTCTTTAGTAAGTTGTTATACATGATTCTGAAATAACATTTATCATGAAAAGACATATGTAGAAAAGAAAATAAATTTTCCTTTTTATTTGAAATCATTGTTCTCATTCATATTATCAGATCATGTAGCACAATTACTAATTCACTTGTATGTATAAAAGTAAATGCATATAAAATTTAATAACATTCATCTACACAACAAAATCGTTGTCGATATATAGATATAACGATTTACATAACCCAACAGCTAATAACCTGACTGATTCATCTTACTTCCACTATCTACTACTAGTATCAAGTCAGCTATATATAAAAAAAATCTCTGACTTCCCTATTCTCACAACCCAAAACTACTACATATACTAGCGTCACTACACACAACAACAAAATAAAGTAACTGGTAGTCTCTGACTACCTCCAACTACTAGGCTGAAAACACACCACCTAATCCTAGTCGGATCCAACCAGGTCCTTCATATCTGCCACTACTCTCATCAGGATATGGTAGGCATGACAATAGTCCACGAAATTTTAATCGTCAACATGTAAGGCATCTATCATGTATGATGTGGCTGCAGTCAATTCCATGAAATTGTGTCGTAGTTGTGCCTCTGATGTGCTGGTACTCCTCAATTGCTGAAATTCTTGGTTCTGATCCTTCATCTCCCTATAAGCACCATAAAGTTCGTGATAGTGATGGATAGGGACGGACATGGTTCTCCCACATGTCCACTGGATCTTGCATCTCCTCTATCTTCACCGGCATCAATCAGGACCTGGAGTCTAGCATCTCCGGCTGGAAACTACTATTGTGGAACATATGTCAATGGTGGTAGAAGTAGGATAATAAGACCCTGAATGGTAGGATCAGTCTCTGCTGGCCCAACATACAAAGCGGCATCTGACGGAACTGTGACGGGTGGAGGAACGAGATTTGAACCTGAGGTGGCGTTACCACTGACTGAATCTGAATAGCAGGAGCTGGGATAAAGTTAAGCCCCATATATAATCCTGGCTCCATAAGGCGATAGTCCGGCTGCATGATGGTTGTCGCGTGATGTAAATCAGGCTGAAGTGGTGGCATAATAGTAGGATCAACGGTGGCATGACCCGAGGCTCTCACAACCGGGTTAGAAGGACCCACTACGAAAGGATCAACTGTAACAAGCTGTAACCAAATAGGATAGAACAGTATCATAACTCAACTCACAACATAGGATTAAAGCTAAAGTCAAATGTAACCCTATCTCATGTGAATATAAACCTAACTCAAATGAGTATAAACTTATCTCATGTGATCTATCAAATCTTTAACGGCCTATATTTCTACTTATTTTAGTGACTACCAACCTGTATCTCTAATACCAACTATGACGCCATCCAAATCTGGGGTCTAAATTTGAGGGTCACCAACCAATCAACAACCAAAAACAACCACAATAAAATAAACTAGAGGCACACTGGCCCGCCAACAACCAACAATAATAAAATAATAAACCAGAGGCGCACTGACCCCGCCAATAACCTTGTGTCACTAACAGGTTATAGTATGAAGTAAGCAGCTGAAACTAAAAGTAAATCAAACTATTTTATTACACACCAACATGTATCTCACAAACTTAAACCAAAAAATTTAGATCATTTTTAAGTATAACTTTATTTTATTACAAACTTCTATCTACGGACCACTAAGAAAGCTAAATACCTGAGAGGCTTGAGTGGTGAGCGGTCCCGAAGTCATGTATTGTCTACTCCTGGAAGTACGACTGCGGTGGATCATACTGACTAGCTGATAAAGGTACTTAGAAAGCAAGAGTGAGCCAAATAAATGCCCAACAAGTATATAAACAATAGAAATAGAATCATAATATGAGATTTGTATAAAGAACTGAATATAAAACAGTTTATTATAAAAATTGAACAGTAAATAAATCATAGTTGTAAACCAAACTGAAATAATGGAGTATGTTATAAAAATGAATCAACTGCTCAAAATCAAAATATACTAGCCATGATGGCAATATGGATTGGATACAGACAAATAAACATTATTGCCCACTAATCAAGTTTCAAAAGAAATAGGACACCTTTATAGTTCATCGGTACATTTCTATACCCATAGCTTTAACAAGGATTTTAAAATATAAGTACCAAAATAGACAAGTAATGTTAGTCTATAGGAAGATGGATTGGTTACTATATCCTCCTTAAATGCTGGACTCTTATCTCTGAGCCTGGTACGCTAAAATTTCCAATCCAGTAGAGCATCACCAAATAAAATAAAGGTATGCTTAGTTTTAAGTACAAACCATATCCCCATTATTTACTATGATAACACAAATATGATTTATTTATTATGATCAATTTCCAATATTCAAAATATGAATAACAAGTAACTCTGATGCACAGAATAAACAAGAACTATAAATAGTGCTCAATAATAACTGTTAGGAATATATTCATTTGATGATGTACAAAATACTAGAACAGGATTTCGCAAAGCTTATTTGTAATAAGTCTTTCTAGTTTCTGAATTTTATGATCAGGGTCTAGTTAGTCAACATTCTTGTACTTAGAAGATTTTTTGTAAAAAGTTAATCAGAGTTTAGATGGAGATCAGAGTCTGGGAGATGATCAGAGTCTATAGACTATAAGAGTCTACAAATGATCAGAGTCTATAGTCCATCAGAGTCTATAATCTGACAGAGTCTGAAGATTTCAGAGTGTATGAAGTCAAAGCTAAATTTGGAAGATGATTACAGAAAAGGGAAGTCTTCGAAGATAAAGCCAAAAATATTGTAGATATACTATGGGAAGGAAGGAGAATTACAGAAGGAAACTGTCAGCTAATGATTAGGAATTATATTCCTATTATAATTTGATATTCTGTTATTAGTTGATAGGCAACTCTCTATATAAACACTCTATGTAACCTAATTAAAAAGAGTGTGAAATAAGTCGAAGTTTTTAAGAGCATAGAGATAGAGAGAGTTGTTGTGAGAAATACAGAGAAGCTGCTAGGGTTTGTGTACATCTTAGGAGAGTTTGTATTTATACATCAATAATACAAACAGTTTTCATTCATATCTTTGTGTTTAATCTTTGTTCTGTATTCAAGTCTTTAATTCATACTAAATTGATTTTAATCAGGCAGAAAAATCACTCAAGTATTCAACCCCCCCTTCTACTAGTGCAACAGGGAAAACATTGGTATCAGAGCCTAACACTTAAAATCGGTCAAAGATGTCTGGAAACAAAGATGGAAATTCTAAGATCCCTATGCTTAATAGAAACGAGGACACCCACTGAAAGGTTAAGATGATGCACCATCTAGAAGCTACAGACCTTGACTATCTTGAAAAGATTCATGAAGGACCCTATGTGCCCTTAAAACTTGTGCCACAAATCATTGAAGAAGGAAAAGTAACTGAAGAACACTTTATTAAAAAGCCAAAGGCTGAATGGACAAAAGAGCACAAAGAGAATATCCTTAAAGAGGCAAAGGTTAAAAACATTCTCTTTAACAATTTGGATTTTGTTCTTACAAACTGTGTTATATCATGCAAAATTGCTAAGGAGATGCAGACAAAACTTGATGTGCATTGTCAAGGGACTAAAGATGTCAAGAAGAATGCTAGGTCTTTGCTAATTCAGGAGTATGAGTATTTTAAAGCTAAATATAGAGAATCTATTATTGAGATGTGTGATAGGTTTACAAAACTCTTGAATGAGATGGCTATGCTTGGTAAGGTTTATGATTCTGAAGATACAAACACCAAGTTTCTGAGAGCACTTCCTGAAGAGTGGGATAACAAAACAACAGTCATAAGAGAAGTTAAAGATTTAGAAGACATAACTCTGGAAGAATTGTATGGCAGATTCAAGACATATGATTTAGAGATGCAATAGAGGAAGAATAAGAAATTTGTAAGGACAAAATATGTGGCACTCTTAATGGAGTCTGAGAAAGAACAACAGGAACAACACATAGAAGCTAGAATTAAGGATTCAAGGAAGAAGGGTAAATCTGTTGAGGAGTCAGAGTCTACTAACATAGACTATGATTCTGATGAAGAGATTGATCTAAGTCAAATGATGGCTATGTTTGCTAAAAATTTCAAAAGAATGAAATTCAATAAAAGAACTGGCAAATTTAGCAAGAGACCGTCTTTCAAGAAGGAAGATGAGAAGGTTGAGAAGAGCAAGAACACTATAATCAAACTTAACAAAGCAAAGGTCAAGTGTTTCAACTGTGGAATATTGGGGCACTTTGCTAGTGAATGCAGAAAGTTAAAAAGTCAAGGAGAAGGGAAAACACTTCTATCAACAGGAAAGGATTGGGCAGATTCAAGCTCAGAGGATGAATTGATTTTGAAAATTTAGCATTGATGGCATCCTCCTCAAAAAAATCACAATCTCACAAAGAACCCTCATCTCCTAAAACTCAGGTATCAATCTTTACTCCTGGATCCTTACTTAATTTAGACTCTGATGGTATACAAATTGTGCAAAGTGAGGTTAATAAAATAATGATAAACTGTAGATCTCTCACTAGTGAAAGTGAAAGGTTAAGAGAAGAAAATTTAACCTTGACAAACAGAAATGATCATTTAGAGTCTGAGTTAAAATTAATGGAACAATATAAAAAGGATTCTGAGAAATATAGTCACAACTACACTGAAATCTTGAAAGCCTATGACTATGTTAAGAAATAATTAGAGGAAGAAAGACTTAAATTTAAAGTTTGGACAGACTCTAGTAGAAGAGTTCAAGAAATTCTCAATAACCAAAATGTGTGTCAAACTGCTGGTCTAGGCTATGATAGGAGTCAAGCAAAAAAAACCTATTGTTGAGAATGATAACAATGGAGAAGCTAGTCAAAATAATAAAACTAAGGAAAAAAGTACCATTATCCCTATTAAGTTTGTGAATTTTGAATTAAAGAATGATTTGCCTAAAGAAACCATAAACTCATCTGTAAATGTTCCCCCTATTATTGATAAAAAGACAGATGAAACAGGAGTAAATAAGACTAAGAAAAACATTAACATAGGGCATTTGTCTAAGTCTAAGTTAAAGGAAAGGCTAGAGAACTTATCAGAGTCTATCAATACTAGATGAAATAGGAATGGTAAGGAAGGCATAAACAAGGCTAATAACTATCAAAAGGATCCTAATGCTCCTAGAAAGAAGTGTTACAGATGTGGAAACCACAACCATTTAGCTCTAGGCTGTAAAGCAAAAATTGAGAAGAAATCAGAGCCTATTCCTTCACAGACTCTGAAAAGTCACTGCATTCCACAGAAGCCTTGTTATCACTGTCGTAGCATATTTCATTTTATTATATGTGTAGAGACTATCATGATTTGTATTACAACTTTTATTAACTAAAATCTTCAATTGATAAATTTTGGTATGACCCTGTCAAGACTCCACCAGAGTCTAAAGTAACAAAAAAGACGGGTAAAACAAGAGTGAAGAACTCTAACCTTGTTTCACCCAAAGTTAGTAGAAAAGGATCCAATACTGTTTGGATCGCCAAAACATCTAACTAGTTGTTTTATGTGTGCAGGGAACTAGGAAAAAGAAAGTAACCCTAATCCCAGACAGTGGATGCTCAGGACACATGCTGGAAAGAAATCCCTGCCTACAGACTTTGTGGAAATGGTTGGACTAGAAATATCCTTTGGAGATGGCAACAAAGGACAAACACTGGGATATGGAAAGATTGCACTTGGAAATGTCATCATTGATGAGTAGCTCTAGTTGATGGCTTAAAACATTATCTAATCAGCATTAGTCAACTTGGAGATAAAGGTTACCATACAGGCTTTGGAAAAAAGAGTGTCTTGTAACTCACAAAGAAACAGGCATTTTGGTCTTCAAAGGGCACAGGCATGGTAACATATATGATGTCAGCTTGGAGGATTGTATTTACAATGAAATCACTTATTTATATAGCAAGGCCTCAACTGAAGAAAGTTGNTATACAGCAAGGCCTCAACTGAAGAAAGTTGGAAATGGCACAAGAAACTGTCACACATCAACTTCAAAACACTCAACAAATTGTTTAAACAGAATCTTGTGAGAGGATTACTACAGGTTGATTTTGTGCAAGATGGACTTGGTGAAGCATGTCAACTTGGAAAGAAAAAGAAAACATCCTTCAAGAGCAAGACAATAAATATAATTTTTGAACCCTTTTATTTATTACATCTTGATTTATTTGGTCCAGTAAATGTGATGTCAATTAACAAAAAAAAATATGATCTTGTCATTGTAGATGATTTTACAAGATTCACATGGATTTTCTTTCTACATTCAAAGGATGAAGCTTCACAACACATAATAGACCATATCACTTTTCTGGAAACAAAATCAAAGAAAACAGTTAGAGTTCTAAGAAGTGACAATGATACTGAATTCAAGAATGCAACCATTGAGGAATACTGTGTATCAAAGGAAATTACTCAATAATTTTCTGCACCAGGAACACCCCAACAAAATGGAGTTGTGGAGAGAAAGAATAGAACACTCATAGAAGCTGCCAGAACAATGTTGGCAGAGTCTAAACTACCAGTATATTTTTGGGCTGAGGCAGTAAGTACAACATGTTTCACTCAAAATTGTACATTGATTAATATGCATGGAATGACTCCATATGAGATGGTAACGAACAAGAAGCCAAGTGTGAAGCATTTTCACATATTTTGATGCAAGTGTTTTGTACTAAAAGTACATCCAGAAAATCTAAGCAAATTTGAAACCAAGGCTGATGAATCAATTTTTCTTGGATATGCATCAAACAAAAAGGCATTCAGAGTATTTAATCTCAGAACCAGAATTGTTATGGAATCTATTCATGTTGCATTTGAAGACAAAAAGATTAAACGATTGCAGGATGAATTAGAGTCTACAACATTGGAATTTGAAAATTTGAAAAGTTATGAGATAGATGGAGATGATGAGGATGAAAAGATTCAAATAACTCCTGAAACAACACAGAATCCTTCACATTCTAAGGGGGAGCCAGAAAATTCAACTCCAAATAACTCAGAGTCTAACAGTTCAGAGTCTACCCAGACAGAGTCTAGACAGACAGAATCAAGTTTTTTAGAGTCTAACTCTTCAGGGTCTGGATCAGGAAACTTTGAATTCTTCTCAGAGACAAACAATTCAGGGGGAGCCTCTTCATTTGAATTTTACTCTCAATTAGGAAATGCCAATGACTTAGGGGGAGCTTCAAGTTCAAGAACCAATCTTCCACCAGCTAGAAAATGGACAAGGGATCACCCTCCTGATTTGATAATTGGGGATCCTGAGAGTGGTATACAAACTAGAGCAGCCACTCAAAATGAATATCTTTATTTTTGTTTTCTCTTAAAGAATGAACCTGAGAAAGTTGAGGAAGCATTACAAGAACCTGATTAGATCATTGCAATGCAAGAAGAATTGAATGAATTTGAAAGAAATAAAGTGTGGAAACTTGTATCAAGACCAAGAGATAGATCAATTGTTGGAGCCAAATGGGTGTTCAGAAACAAGCTTGATGAAAATGGGACTGTGATTAGAAACAAAGCAATACTAGTTGCAAAAGGTTACTCTCAGGAGGAAGGAATTGATTATGATGAAACTTTTACACCCGTAGAAAGATTGGAAGCTATCAGGATGTTTCTTGAATTTACAGCTCATTCAAAATTCAAGGTGTATCAAATAGATGTAAAAAGTTCCTTCTTAAATGGAGAATTGGAAGAAGAAGTCTATGTGGAGCAACCACCAGGATTTGTTTATCCAAAGTTTCCTGATCATGTTTACGAGTTAGACAAGGCACTATATGGATTGAAGTAAGCACCTAGAGCATGGTATGAAACTCTATCAAAATTTCTTCTTGAAAATGGATTCATTAGAGGTACCATTGACAAAATTCTTTTTATTAGAAAACATAAAGGTGATATTATGCTTTTTCCAAATTTATGTTGATGATATTATATTTGGTGCTATTAATGAAAAACTCTGTGAAAAGTTTAGCAAATTAATGCAGTCAAATTATGAAATGAGCACGATAGGAGAATTAAACTTCTTTTTGGGACTTCAAGTCAAACAGAATGATGATGGAATTTTCATCAATCAATCAATATATGTGAAAGACCTATTGAAGAAGTTTGATATGCAAGACTGTGTAATTGCCAAAACTCCCATGTCAACAATCACTAAGCTAGACTCTGACCCAAAGGGTAAGAAAGTTAACAACACTAGCTATAGAGGTATGATTGGCTCATTGTTATATTTAACTGCAAGTAGACCAGATATAATTTTTGTAACATGTCTGTGTGCTAGATTTCAGGCTGACCGCTATAAAAAGAATTTTTAGATATCTCAAGGGTGCACAAACTCTTGGACTTTGGTATCCTAGAGAGTCAGATTTTTCACTAATTGGTTATTCAAACTCTGACTATGCAGGATGCAAAGTAGATAGGAAAAACACAATAGGTCAAGTATAATTTCTTGGTAAAAGGTTAATTTCTTGGTTTAGCAAGAAACAACAAACATTTTCAACCTCAACGGTTGAGGCTGAATACATAGCAGCTAGAAGTTGTAGTGCTCAAATTCTGTGGATAAGAAATTAATTACTTGATTATGGGTTAACATTCTCAAATATTCCTATGTATTTTGACAATACTAGTGCTATTAAAATTTAGAGAATCCAGTCCAACATTCAAGAACAAAGCAAATTGATGTCAGGTATCATTTTATTAGAGAACATGTTGAAAATGGTCCTATGACACTTCACTATATTCCAAGTGACAGACAGATTGCAGACATATTAACCAAACCACTTGATGAATCTACCTTTATCAGGCTGGTAGGTGAGTTAGGTATGTTAAATAAGTGCTCTATCATAAATGAAGCAAGGTATGTACTTTAATTTTAGTCCCTGATTTCTCAAACTATGATTTGTTCTTATAAAATTATTGAGGTAATGTATCTTGAAAGAGTGTAACTTCTAGACTCTGACGAGTCTGTAGACTCTGAGAATGTTATAAGTGCCTAGACTCTAAAATGGTTAACATTCACGCCTACAGACTCTGATTATGTTTAAACTGTTCAAATGACTTGTAATAGGCGGTAACAATTACTTTTGACTGGTGACAAGCTGTAGACTCGTGTGTATTGTATGCAATTTTAACAAAATAGAATTTTTCATATAATTTACTCACTTGTTTACTGCAATTTTTTCTCTAAGGCAAAAATACTCATAGAGTAATTTCTTCAATCAACTAGGTGACTCATGTATGCGGCGAGCCCGGGCGAATTGGGTCTTTTTTTATGCGAAATGGCTGGGGAGAGGAAAGGTTCCTTTTTTTTAGGGTATTCTCAACAATTTCAATAGCTGCTATCTCAACTATCATGAGGGGACCCAAAGCTATTGCATTCACCTTTGGAGACTTTGAGTTCATGACCACTAACCATGTGGCAGCTCTTGGTGACATGAAAGGGGTAGATGCTGACTACTACCCTATGATGGATTTCCTGGAACAAACTGAGCTCAACTACATTCTGAAAGCATCCACAATGATTCATATGGATGCTATCTCTCAAGCTTGGAGTTCGGCCAATGTAGTTGATCCTTCTCATGATCAACCAGGTAAAATCATGTTTACATTTGGTGACTTCACTTTTGATGTCACTGCTGATGTCATAAATTCTGTGTTTAAATTTCCTATCAAGTGTTCTTTTGATAATACTGTATCTGATGATGAAATCAAAAGCATGTTTAAGGCAATAGTTTATTCTACTAGCTTAGACAACATGAGTAAAATAACTAGGCCTTACTTAAGGAAAGAATTGTCCTTTTTCTTTGACCAAATTGCTAAGTGCTTCACTGGTAAGTGTAGTGGTTTTGATGCTTTTACATTTATTACTTATCAAATTGGTTACAGTCTCCTATTTGACATGGTGATCAACATTGGTGATATGTTGGTCACTCAAATGGGAGCAAAATTAAACAATTTGCAAGAAAAAAGAAAGAAAGTCTACTATCATAGATTTTTGATGCTTCTCTTGAACCACTTCATTCCTGATATGTCTGCCAAGCTTGCAGATGATTGTTGTGTGCAGGCTTATAGGAAACAAAGAAGGATCTTCTCTGACATAAAGAGAATTGATGACAAAAAGAAGAGTCTATCTGCCATGACTTATCCACAGGTAACGCAGGTAAAACTCTCCAATTACAAACCTTTCATCTATAATTCTTCATTTTTTGGTGGTGAAATGGTGCAGGAACAAGTAATGGAGAACCCCTATATACCTACCCAATTAACCAAATCCCCTTCAAATAAACAATCTTCAAAACCAAAATCCAAAAGGAAATCAACCTATGGTGTCTCTCAACAGGCACCAGTTGTAAAGAAGAGAAGACTGGTACAATCAAGGCTTGTAGATGAGCCAAGTGATGAGGAACTCAATCTCCTTGAGAAACAGGTTGTTGAAGGACTTTTTTTGCTAAAAGAAGGTCATTAAAAACCTAATTCAAACCTTCAATCCAAGTCTGTAGACTCTCAAAAGGCTACAGTGTTAGGAAACTACATGTAATTTGATGATAATATTAATCTTAGAATCATAGAAATTTTATTTGATGNTTGTTAGGAATCTACATGTGATTTGATGATAACATTAATCTTAGAATCATAGAAATTTTATTTGTTGTAACTGATCAATTGATATGAAAGTTATAAATATCAATTGATCAGGAAACCATTTATCAGTTGAAGTGTTTATTTGAATCAACTGATAATTTGGATTGTAGCATAGGTGTACTTAGTCTATTTCAATCGATAAGGTGTAAATCAATTGATATTATTCTTATCAATTGATGTTAGAGTCTATTGATATAGATCATCAATTGATATGTAAATTAAACTGTCAAATAGTAATTATGTGAAGACAGGAAATTGCACAAGTGAAGGATGATCAATTGATATTGAAGCATCGATGGATGAAGGATCAATCGAAGAAGCCAAGTCAAGCATTGAAGACCATCAACTGATGTGAAGACCCATCGACTGATATATCGATTGATAACATCTATCAATCGATAAGACATCTTTTATCAGTCGATGGATATAAAGATCAATCGAAGTAGTACATCAGTTGATGGATTAAAGAATGGATCAATTGATATGCTTAACAGCNCAGTTGATGGATTAAAGGATGGATCAATTGATATGCTTAACAACAAATTATCAATTGATTGTGACAACATAGAATGACTATCTATTGTAGATCCAGAGGAAAAAATAAACCTATGGAAGACAGTCAATGATGACTGTGAAGACTCAATCTCTAGCTGTCTTTCAAGCCTGTTTTCCTAAAAAGTAAAAAGGTAAAAGAAAGGTAGAAAGAAGCAATCCTAGAATAGGAATCGTAAAGACACACTTGTAGTATATAAACAAGTGTAGTAGTATTGTTAGAAAATAGACAAGTTAGACAATATTTTCTTAATCAATTGTTTAAGCTTTAGAGCACATTGTAAGAGCAGTCGATTTATTTTTCTAACCTTGTAAGAACGAAGCTAGGTTTATTTAACCTAAGAACATTGAGCAAAAATATAAACTGATAGAAAAACCAATCCATTAGTAATTTTTAAATCTCTTTGTTCATTTTAATTTTCAGGTATTATTTGTTCAAACATATTCTCTCAAACATCAAGAACAAATATTAAAAGAAGTAAAAAGTTTTAATATTTATATTCAACCCCCCC
>QRFB01000590.1:60367-73965 GCA_008931105.1 Oenanthe javanica | reverse complement strand
AGAAACTTTAACTTTTCATACCAAAGTTGTGACGCTTTACACCCTACACCCTTTGAGCTGTTTGGCTGTTTGGCTGTTAGTTGTTTAGCTGTTTGGGNAGATATATTTGTATAGGAACTGAGCCTAATATTTTTGTATTAGTAGCAAAGAACTAATTTGTTCATTGGAAACCAGTTATATTTTTAACTGGGTGTAGCACCCCTCTGGGTTTATATATAAAGGATATATTCCCAGAAACTTGTCTCCATAATTTACTTGCTAATTTTTTTGAACCTAATTGATTATCCGGACACATAGAAAATTAGTAGGCAGCTCACCTAAACACTACAAATGGCCAAATCCACTCTGAAGTAATAATTTATTTATCCGTAAATTACGAAAAAAAATTAAATGATTGTGAGTATCGTATTCAATCCCCCCTTCTACGATACTTCGGGACCCAACAAAGAGGTCTCCATTCATGGAGTAGCTACATCAACAGCATCACCACTTAAAATGGAAGTGCCTTCACAGGCATTGCGGGGCACCACAAGCTCTCATTTGTCAATCATTACATTGCCTGAGGTAGTGACCCCCTTGGAGATTCCAAATCCAGCTCCTACAAAGGAGGTCATCCCCACATTTTCAGGTCATGCGGAGGGACAACACACCCATAGAAGGGATGTGGACTCTATGCTTAGAATATATGTTGCTTCGGTAGCAGAACCTGTTCAGGGCGTCTCTGAGTAGGTAAGGCTTTCAATAGCTTCAGCTGGCTTCATGGATTCTTCAACTCTGCCAATCATTACAGAATCCATAGTGCTGACCACACTGGGTCTCAACCCGCTAGTTGCTAAAAAAGGAGTTCTCCCCATCCATAGTGGTCCGACGGAGAGGTAACCTAGCCATAGAAGGGATAGGGATTTTTCTTACAGTACAGAAGATCAGGATGCTATAATTGAACTGAGTGAAACACTTAACCTGAGTGATCTTCAATTCCCTGACCCTGATCAGCCGAGTGTGAGTGTTGAGGGATGTGATCAAACAGTAACAGTGATAGGTGAGACACCTACTAGCCAAGCAAACACCCCACACAATGCACACATAACACACAACTAAAGGATTATAAATCTGGAGGCCCAAGTCACATAAATTCATTATTCTATAAGGAAAATCTTGGAAGTGCAAGAGCAGTAGTACAATAAAATGAAAGAAATTAAAGAGTTAGTCCAAAAACTGCTGGCTCCGAAAGTTCCTACTATTACTCAATCAACTTGAACAGCTCAGATTACTTCGGTCGGAAGGGAGGATAATCCAACTGAGGGGGAGAGAAGAGAACAAGAAAAAATTGGAGCTGAAATGATAATGGAATATATCGCCTAGGGGGAGTCAGATATCTTTTATAGGCCTGGAGCGAAGCAACTGGAAGAAGGAGAAATCTTTGAACCCTATATGCCAATGGATATTCTAACTGAGATTGAAATAGAGGAAACAACAAAGGCTGCAGGTATAGATGTCGAGGATGAATTTGCTGAAGAATATGCTTTTGATAATGACTATCTTCTAGTTGGTGTAGATGAAGTTGTTACTCAAGACATAGTTCAAGCTGAAGAATTGATGAAAAGAAAGTGGAGAAGAGTTCAACACGTAATGGAAAAAAGAAATATAATTAAGTACATCGAAGCTAAAGTTGGCCCTGAATGGGATAAAGCAAAGAGTCTGTTGAAGAAGAAGGAATTAACTCTAAGTCATAAGAAAGACAGAGTAGTCCTTGACCTTTTCAGAACTATAAGGGAAAATTTTGACGATGTTCATGAGTTCTATGTTGTGCTATCAGATGAAATAACAAGAGTGTTAGTCAGCGCTTTCAAATTCGGTTGAAAGATGTACATCAATTAAAAAACACTGGGATCGAGAATATTGTCGACAAAGAGCTTTGAGAAAATGAATATAGGGGAGTTGTATGTGCTGAAGAGGAAAGTCATCTTTGGAGGACATAAGAAAAATGAGATACTGAGAGATCTAATTGAAAAGAAAATTATTGAGATTGGTGTTGAAACATTTGATAAGCCTCCGGTGGTCAAGTACTACAAAGCAACAACTCTTCACAATCTAACTTTGTTAGATGAAGGTCTGGAGTCATGCCAAGTAATTTTCATGCAGTATGTAGAAGGGAGACTCAGAAGCAAGAAGAATAGAATTGAAGAAGATCTAATGGTTGCTGAGTTAATCTATGCATTCAGGTTGAATAGAGCTATAAGAACATCAGGAAGATATCTTATGGAGATAACCAGATACTAAAAGGATCCAGTGTATGTGAGAAAAGAGGATGGCACTGAGGAACATGAAACCATTAAAGATTCTGAACCTTGCATTCAAACAGAGCCAAATGGAACAAACTACTTCTTGTTCAAGAAAAATAGAGTGGAGAAGAAAAAGGAACTGTCAAAGCTGAAAAGGAACAACTATGAAATAATCAGAAAAGTCTTTTCTAGGGTTAAGAGATCTACTGTCCAATCAGACAAGAAGGTTTTGAGGATGATTCAAGATATTTTGATGGAGAAATTGGCAGAAGAGTCTATGCATGACACTGATAGAGTGAGAGGCTTTCCAAAGAGAATAACGGTGTTCTGTTTTCAAAAAGATAATCACTGGCCTTCAAGTCAATCTCAAAGACAAATTCAACTGCATTTCTCATAGAAGTTTTGAAAAAACTAGAAGATCTTCCTCCTGTCAACACTCTTGAAGTTGAAGCTAGGGATCTGGTCAAAACACGGTTAGAAGAAAGGAAGAAGAGCTAAGGAAACACTACTCCGAGATAAAATCCAAGAAGAGGCAAGACACAGTACAAACAAGCAGAAGATCATAGAAATATTTGTTCAGGCTAGAGGAATAAACTTCTCTTGTATTTGTAAAGAAATCTGGAAATGTAAAATCTAATCTAGAATATAATTAATATTATTTCCTGTCTTTCTGCACTTTACTTTTTCTTGTAAGTATCAGTTGAGTTATCCTCTCACAGAATTTGCTTGTCGAACTCTAACAACCAAATAGGGGAAGATTGTAAAGCATAATGTAACGTAATATGTAATAGTGATAACGATAACTCAACTAAGAAACAAAGACAGTCAAATAATACTAATATGCAGCACAGGAATCCTGAAGAACATGTAAACAGGAATCATACAAACATCATTGCAGAGCATTCAAGATGAAAGGGTTACTGAACGTCAGCGAAAGAAGTTCATTAATATGTTCAGGCCTGAGTGACAAATAAGAGATCAGAAGATTTCATACTAAAGACAGTGTAATGATTTAAGTAAATGTCAAAGGGTTTCAGTGATCAGAAACAATGCAACAATCCAAGGTTAATCAGCTGAAACAAAACAGAAGTCAAGGGAATTCAATTCAGTGTTAGTCGTTTATGAACTAGAATAGTGCACTAAGTGTCAGCACAACAAGAAAAAAATTGTCTTGTTTAATCAGAAGAAACTCAGTTGATCAAGTCAGAAAAGTGAAAACCAAGTGGTAAATACATCGAGTATTTTAAGAATATTGTTAAGGCAAGTATTACTATATTTGGTGGTTCCTACACTCTTAAAACAATGGAGAAGTGCAACAAACCTTGAAGGTTTCTAAGTACTATGTGGCGCCTACATAGTGCAACAAGAGTGTAGGTGCAACAAACTCCCTTGGCGCAACAAAGCACAGTGCAACAAACTTTTATAATCACAACAAAGGATTTAGTAGTGCATACACACTGCAGTCACTCTACAAGGAGCAACAAAGGACTTGCATTGTTGGAAAATCAATTCACTTGATTTCCAAAAGTCTACACAAATATATATGGGTTTAATTCGAAGACATCAGTGTGCATCTTCTTCATTAAACACAACAAACTAACGGGAGCTCCATTAAAGCTAAGCATTAAACACAAACTTGTATTGATTGTTGTAATATTGATTGAACCCATAGAAGCTAATCTCTTGATTAGAAGTGTNTGTGTCGAATTAAATCCCCTTGTACATGCCTTAGAATAATTCTTTGTGTCAAATTCCTTAGTCACATAAAGGTGGGTGTCGATTTTACTCCCCTGTATGACTAAGTGTCGAATGGCTTCACCTTGTATTTGCCTTAGAATTATTTAGCATGTTGAAAAGTTAGGTGTCGATTTTTCACGTGTCAAANTTGATTGTTGTAATATTGATTGAACCCAT
Source organism: Oenanthe javanica (assembly GCA_008931105.1). Lineage (NCBI taxonomy): Eukaryota > Viridiplantae > Streptophyta > Magnoliopsida > Apiales > Apiaceae > Oenanthe > Oenanthe javanica. The sequence goes on along the minus strand of QRFB01000590.1, from coordinate 69,769 downwards.
AGAAGCTAATCTCTTGATTAGAAGTGTAGCACCTTAGGGATTTAATAATATATCTTTATTTCCCTGAATCGTTGTGTTTCATTTACTATCATTTAAATATCTCAAGAACACAAATATTTAATCCACAATTAAACAAAAAATCTACCATCATCATATTCAACCCCCCCTTCTATGATGATTTTGGACCTAACAAATGAGTAGACGATTAAACAAATCAATATTTGAGTATGGCCATGCAATTCATAGTGTTAGGTCCCAAAGTATCGTAGAAGGGGGGTTGAATACGATACTCACAATAATTTAAATTCTTTTAGGAATTTGCGGATGAATAAATTATTGCTTCATAGTGGGTTTGGCTATTTGTAGTGTTTAGGTGAGCTGCCTACTAATTTTCCGTGTGACCGGATAAATCAATTAAGTTCAAGAAAATTAGCAAGTAATTANGTTCAAGAAAATTAGCAAGTAAAATAAATGAGACAAGTTTCCGGGAATATATCTTTTATATATAAACCCAGAGGGGTGCTACACCCAGTTAAAAATATAACTGGCTTCCAAAGAACAAATTAGTTCTTTGCTACTAACACAAAAATATAAGGCTCAGTTCCTATACAAATATATCTAAATTAGTACAAGTAAAAACTGAGTCCGTAGGGAGTGATATCTAGGAGCCCTGAGCATTTTTCATTAAAGAACTGGGTCCTAATATCTGACCGGGAGCAAGGTATGGATGTGTATAAATTATATCTCTTGCTCCGGCCATGGCTGCTCTCTACATATTTTGTATTGAAGAAGACGACCCCTTTTTAAAAATGAGTGGCTCACATCTTCTTATTTGTGTAGTCTCTAAATCAATAAAGTAGGCTGCTGTGATTTAATTGGCTGAGGGGCTGAGTGTCGAATTGTGTTGCCCTATGTAACCTTNCAATGTCCACCTTTATTATTACCCGGTTAAAGGCAACTTTGAGGGTAATCAAAGTATATTAATTGTCATATAGAAATATAATGATTTCAAGTCAGAGGATCATTACATCATTATCATGTTGAATCTCATGGCGAGTCTTTCCGGTGTCATGCATTGAGACATGCACTTATGTTCTTGACTTTAGTATCACCATACCTATGACCAATGAGATACGGTCATCCGTCAATAAACATACTAGTCTTATTGCATTATTATTGTCTTTAAATAAAAATACTCAACTAGGGAATTTTAGGAATAAAATACTATTAATATAATCTCATTTTTAAATCACATACTTAAAGGCATATAATGCGTATTAATATTCTAAGGACATATATTATGCTTTCAATTTATAACGCAATAAATAAAGACATAATAAATTAAATTAAATAATCAAATAAAACATAATCCTCAATTGTTTTCAAAAAAATATAAAAGTATTGTCTCTAGGACACCAATACTAACATAATAGAGGGGAAGAAAAATGCTAAAGGAGAAGAAAAAGTGGTAGTGGATCAGATGATGCTAGAATATACAACTCTAGGGGAGTCAGATTTCTTCTTTCGACCTGAAGGAACATGTGACGCCCCCAAATCCGGGGTCAGGGATTTGAGTCGCCACGTCATCATCCAATCATTTACAACCTGCAATAACTCTATAATCCAATGAAATCACATTGTAGACCCCTCTCTCTCACATACACATAAGTTAGAGTCTTAGAAACGATATACAATAAGTATCATTAATTATTACAAACCAAATGTACTTATCCAGGATCCCATACTATCAATGCTAACCTCTTCACGAAGTAACATTAATAACTGGCTCAATACTGAAACTTATCCAACTTACTTTCGTAGAATATAGTTGAACTGAACCATCTCAAAGGTGAATCTTCTACTTTCCTCTCTCTAGGCATGAAGCCAATCAAACATGTTATCACTTTCTCTGAAAAATATAATATAAGCAAGAATGAGCGAAAGAATGCTCAGCAAGTTATTCACCCAATTAGCTATGTGACTCTCATTCAAGAATATGATAATCACTACTATCTCAATAGTATAATCATAAGGTTTAACAGTATATGGTAAGCATAATAAAGTATCTTTCAACGATACACATGATCAGAGTTTTTCTGCTAAAAACATTTGTACTAAACATAAAGTTTAGAAAATATCATACGAACAATTTGGTTCGGTATATAACATAAGACACTATTAAATATAGTGTTACCACGCTTTCATATCTCCTCTAAAGCTTTTTAAGATAAAACTCAATGAACTTATTACGTTCATAGTTTTGAAATAATCTTTCCATAACTTAGCAAAATAGCTTCAACTATAGTTTTGCTAAACTCCCCTAATATACGGGGTACACCATTCAAGATACAACAATCATAGTTGCTTATCTTTGAGAAAATTAACCACTTTGAACCATACCATTTATAAGGTTTAAAGACCCATAAAATATCTTTAAAGATCCCGTTGTGTTGTGATATATAAAGAAAACAAGAGTGAGCAATATAGCCCCACTATAATCATAACTTCTATAAATATACTTTCTGATAAACATTTCAAAAGTTTGTAGGCTTTTCAAACATCAGTTACCTTTTAAAGTTTTCATATAACTATTCTTTAAATCATACGAATAACAATATGACATTTCAAATTGTTCAAAACTTTTTCTCATCAGATCCCATCTGAAGTTTTCCTTTCTTTTCGTCAAAACATTTCAACATTTCATTTGCAATCAACACCATCGGTAACTCAGCTCATAGGCTTTCATTACGGTGTGAAGCACAATTCCAATTGGAAGAAGGGACTGTAACTGGAGCATCAACACGCCCGCTACAACACATCCACGATGATCAGTCGTAGCACGTGGCAGCCTTCATCAGCAACCTATGAAAGCCTTTTGTTTCTCTACATGTAGAAGGGGGAGCCCTGGTACTAGCTACCGTTAATGGGTAATCACCCTAGACCGCATACGGGTCAAAGTGCTGGACCGTGCGTCNCCTATGGAAGCCTTCCGTTTCTCTACATGTAGAAGGGGGAGCCCCGGTACTCGCTACCGTTAATGGGTAATCACCCTAGACCGCATACGGGTCAAAGTGCTGGACCGTGCGTCACTCGGCCTCTTACGCTATCTCCAAGTTCGCTGAATCAATCTATAAGTCTAGAACTGGAACATTAATCCAGGCTCCCCAAGTATATAATACTTGTTAATAGATTTGTCTATCTAACCTAGAACCGGAAGTATTCCTAGTTCCCCAAGTATATCGTACTTGTTGATAGACCCTCATAGCTATGAGTAGTCACTGATTAGATTAGTCGGGCTGTCTTCTCACCACACAGGTAAGTGACCTTCACCCACAAATCTCTTTCATCAAGGAATGATAACTTTTATAAAACCATGACCAACTGAAAACTTTTCTTTATTTTGATTAGTAAAGCTCTTCTTTTGATAAGTTGAGAAGATCTTGTTACTGTGGAAACTGGTTCCAAAACTTGACTGCTTTCGAGAAGTAAATAAGTATTCACTTCCTATACCGAGTTCCCTATTTTTGATAAGTCAGAACGTATTTTATTCTTATTAAAAGAATAAAATAAAATAATTAAATTAAAATATTAGGGAGCTCTCACTATCTTTAAATCATTTTCTGAAGGTCGGAAAGTATTTAAAATAATTATCGAAAGCTTCGAATAATTATTAAAGACCTAAAATAATTTGTAAATGAATTTTAAATAATTAATAAATATTTAAATAATATTTATTAATTATAATTAATAAATAATCCTCAATAAATGAATATTCAAAATAATATTCATTAATTAAATAAATATTAAAATAATATTTATTATCTCCTTCTTAAATGAATATTCAAAATAATATTCATTAATTAAATAAATATTAAAATAATATTTATTATCCTCATTTAATTCTTTTATCAAAAGAATATCAAAATATAAATATCGAAATATTTATATCGTCATTTCAAAATAATCTGTCTCCGGCTTCTTCCGGATTACGACAGTACTTAACATAACCTTCCGACTCCCGGTCTACGTTCGAAAATACATAACTCGCTATACACTTAGAGCCTTTTACCTTCACCGGCTTATATCTATATTTCTTATAGCATATAACCGAAACATTTACGAAAAATTTAACAATACATAAAACAATTCGTACTTTTCAATATACAATTTATATCACAACAACAACAGTCTTTCGACAAAACAGTAGTACATTAAGTACAGGTGTTTAAAAACGTGCATACGTAGCAATGCATATATTTTGATATGTAAAAACGTGGGTTAGAAAACTTGCCTGGAGTCCAAGATACGTTCTCAGAGTCTCACTCGTTCCGGATTTTCTATCAATAGATATCATAATCCTGATTAGTACTCTTAATCCCATCAACTACTCATATTACAAATAAGTATAATCATATATTGATTCCAATTATGACAACCTCGAATTTTACTTAGTCATTTTACTAACGTTTGTCTTACCCGGTATTCACCTCCTTGGGTCTATCTTGACCGTTCATAAACCATCTCGTCAACGACTTTTAATCTAATCTTTTTACTCCGATACATAGTCATGTTATTCCTCAACATCTTTCGTGTTTTAACCGACTCGAAATTATCCTTTTATCTTAGCCAAAACGGCTCGTCAAAACCGTGTCTCTGTAGTTGACTTTCCTGCGAATTACTATTACGCGACTCGCACTCTAACATTTTGTAAATCAGAAAATTCATAATTAAATATGAAACCACCTCAAAGAGCTTCTTAAGTATTTGTAATATTTATCAAAAATATTTTGATTTGGAACATATGAGTTTAACTTGGTGAAATACGTTTTAAAAGTTGAGTCAACTACAGGGTTTTACTGTTTACACCGCTTTCAATAAAACGCTCATACCTCATTAACCGTTAACTGAAATGATGTACCGTTTTCGCGTGCACGATCTAGAGAATGTCTAGAATACAATCCATCTTTTTTCCTGGACAGAGGGACCATTTTCCTGAATTTCCAGAAGAAGGCAGTAGCTTCCTGAATGAATAGTGCTTCGCACAACTTTGGTTCCGACATTTTTATAAAATCGAAAAATTAACATATGCCCTTGAAATTTTGGACAGGCCTTAATAACTGACCATATTACTTAACCTATGAATTTCCAAATTTTTGAAAATGTTTAATTGGTTCGTTTAAGTCTCCAAAGTGAGTTGAATGTAGCAGTTTGTTCAATCGAATTACTTTCACTAAATCGGTTGTTTCTCCTAAACCGTAAATCATATCGACATGATTCAAGTGTCAAAACAAACTATGAAATAAGGTCTACACATCCATGGTCAGTGGTGTCCATAAATATTGCCTTGACAGTTCGTAAATCTTGTTCAAAACAGTCCTTAATCGAACGGGCATTACGACGGCTATAAACTTAACGTTTTCCGAATTTAACTATGTTAAATCCACCAACAACCCAATCATCAAACCTATGTCTTTAACAACCAAATCAGTTTATAAACTTTATGAATACACCACTAACATCAATTCTTAACAAACAACCATCAAGATCCAAACATTTGACATCCAAACTCCATGAACTAACATATACTTGAACATAACTCAAACTCAAGCTTATAACTCAAAGTAAATCAAAGGGTGGTGGAGTTTATACCTTTCTTGGACACTTAAACATACTAACAAGAGCTTGTAAGCCTTAAGGGAGCCTTGATCTATGTTTATCATCCTCAAACTTGCAAGAGAACATCAAGAACAAGTCAGAAATTTTCGGAGTTACTATTCATCCTCAACTTCTAAAATTTATTTACCCAATCAAAACACCTCCAAAAATTATAAAATTACATACGTACCTTCTACATATAGTGAAGAATCTATGGCTAAAATTTGGTAATTTATGGATTAGTATAACTGGAGTTATAAAAAAAAAATTCCCTGCCTCTCTTGAAACTCCGAACTGAAGAGGAAGAAATGCGAGAGAGCTTTCTCTTGCTTCCTTGATTTGTGTTGGCTGATTTTTGTGTTTGTATAACTTGTATGTATTATTACTCACATCTTCTAAGTCTAGTTGCTAGCTTAAGTATACCTTTATCATGAATTTAGAGAACTTGTTTCCTTCTTTTCCACCATTTATGGAACCATGTTTCTAACCAATACTTGGTTACTTGGTTCGATTTCAATTCCTAGTTAGGCATGCATGACACTTGTATGGGACTTCTCATTAGTCACTTATCATGCAATACTTAACCATTAATCCTCCACGTAAGTTCGATTAATTTCCGAAAGCATTTCGTCGCAGAAATTCCGTATCGTAAATCCTTAATATTCCCAAATACTCTAATTCGATTTTAACCATTAACTTTCTAAATTATAATCCTCCCGTTCATAACATAATTCTCTTATTCCTCGATATCTCGTAAATTATGAAACAATTTGTAAAAGTGAAACTCTTCGAATTCTGATGACTTTTACATTTACTCATTTTCTTCATACAATAATATCACATCTTCGGTTTTTCAATGTTCCAACAGTTACTTAGTGTGGGATAAAAAGTTTTTCATAATCCGTAGAATCACTATTCATCAGGATCGTTTATAAATAANTGCATTCACTCATTTTCTTCATACAACAATACCACATCTTCGGTTTTCCCATATCCCACCACGTACCTAGTGTGGGCTAAAAAGTTTTCGTAAACCGTAGAATCACTATTCATCAGGGTCGTTTATAAATAAAAAAAAAATCGTCCAAAAATCCGGGTTATTACAGTCTACCCTCCTTAAAAGGATTCCGTCCTCGGAATCTAAACAAAAGTAACTAAGGGTTGTCTCTTCACCCTTTTTGATTCACCCATACACCCTTTCTGGTGCTATGGTTTTACTTCTCCACACTTTCTCTTTTCGGTCATTGATCTTTACCAGTCGTAAAACACATTTGGTTCTCATCTCTATAATTTCTTATTCTAACACGTGTCTAGCATACACATTATTCTCTCACAATATAGACGTAGGACACGCGAGGTTTTTATATTATAAATATTACAAAATAATACCAATGTATAAGCATTAACCTGTCATACTTCAGAACCTTCCAACTTTAATACCCTCGAGCTTAATTGCTCTCTTTTACCAAATCTCGTTACCACTTTACGTGATAATGTTTCTAGAAATATGAAGTCTCTCACTCCATGCTTTCTGTCTTCTCTAATTTGATTAGCATACTTGTGGGTTCCTTCTTGATACCCAAACATTTCCTTGTTCTTTGACTTAGTCCTAATGTGAGGAAGATTGACATTTTTCTTCTGTGAAAAACTTCGTAATGTGGCATGACTACTCTCTGAATGAGAACTATTTTCGTATGAAAACTATATCCATGGTACATTATTTTCTCAACTCCTTTCGATATCCAAGGCATAAACCTTTTATAAAGAGCTAACTTTGCATGAGATTTTAATCAGAGGTCCTTTTATCGAACATTATTGTAACAAAATGATCAGAGTGATTCAAAGATGAATAAACTCACTTCCAAATGTATATGAGAAGGGGAAAATTTTGATATGAATGATAACAACCATTTATGTACTTGTGATAGAGAGTCTTTAATATGATTTGGCTTTTCAACACATAATTGGGCGGTGTCCCACCAGACTTTTATCACACAGACAAGAAGTCACACCATATGTATTGTCAATCCCAATCAGATGACGAATTGTCAAATATAAGAAGAAGGAGAAAAATGATGTTGAAAAGATGTGATGAGTTTTCCTTCCTCAATGTGTTATGGAACTTTAACATAAAACAAGTCCATATTTATTTAGGAATCCATTTTACAAGGTCTCAAACTCACCATCCCAACTCTAGACTTCCGGCTTGAATATCTCAATGACACTCATGTTCCTCATAATTCTTAAACTCTCATCTGCACAATATAATGCTTTTATATCTTATGTACGGATACTATAGCTATCGGCTGCGATCATGAGTCAGATACCAGAACAATTATTTTATAAAAATCTGTAGTCCACAAGTTCTCACCTCCTTTAGTACATTGGGTCTTACCCAATTCTCAACAATTTCAATACGTCAACACATTTCTTTTGCTACTCATTAATCTCCCAAAATTTAACTTTACTCGACCAAATCTCACACTTTAGAGAAAATGACATACAATCTCCTTCCTCTTTCTAAGGCTAATTACATTTGCTCTTCATTCTCTCTCTTCATCTTTTGGTAGACCAAAATATCATTTATGCAAACCCTGGCCATCGGTCCAATCATTTCTTAAAATTCTATTGATTAAATCCATAAAAGTTATAGGTTACTCATAATGTTCATAACTCTTGTCGAATGCACATTTTAGCAAATCATCTAGGTTCATCTCTATTTCATGATATCTGATCCTCAAATCTATCCTCGAAGGGTAAATTATGATTCCAAAGGGTCGGATAATCTTTATCCATGGTTATGATATTCATTCCTAATTGTAATCTCAATCTTAATCCATTTTTGGCAATCAACACACTGACTCATGCCGTTATCTTTTTCTTTAACAATCAAACAAGGTGCACCTCATGGTGACACTTTCAATCTCATCATGCCTTTCTCTAATATTCCTTATAATTTAGTAATTAATCCTTTTTATCTTGGAAGATGCAAACTTCTAAATGGCTCTGATGCTAGTCTTATTCATGTCACTAGATCAATGTTGAATTATATAATTCTATTAGGTAGTACCTCAGAAGGTCGTTGATAATTACATCCTCAACCCATTAATTACTGCCTATTCTTTTTGTTTTCCATGTATTTCCTCTATGGTACCAATCACGGTTGCCGAACAATCTATCCTCCAAAGTGTAATAGACCTTTCACTTCCATCGTAACCAAAATACCTCAATTTATCTCTATGCCCTTTAACACAACTTCATCATTACCGTGTAATCTTAACTTTCACCACTTTATCTCTATCGTTAGTTTGAACATCCTTATGCAAAGATATTTTTCTCTCGACATTACATCTCTTCTCTTTTCTCAAAAGAAATCAAATCTCCATTGAATGGCACTAGTAAATATCCGTTCAATATTATTCTTCATGCCTCAGTTTAACATTCTCAAATAACCACTCCTAATGCTTCCACTTTTGTTTTTATAATAATTTCCTAAATCGTCTCCACTTAATAAGTTATATTCATCACGACAATTTTATTTAGTCACAGCATACGAGACAACCACTCAACATCTGTGGTAAACTTTAATTCATAATATTCCATACTTAGGCTCTTTCGTCCTAGTCTTAAATTCCAACTTCATCTAGCTTTCCAATTAATTTAGGGAAGTACTTACAAGATACACAACTTAATTCTTGTAACAAACAGATTCACTTAAGAAGTTCATACTTACTCTCGTGAAAGCAA
>QRFB01000590.1:6314-21476 GCA_008931105.1 Oenanthe javanica | reverse complement strand
ACTCACCCTGTTGAGAGAATGATTCCAGAGACAGTTTTATTGCCTTTTCAGCTCTGCATCCTTTTGAGAAGATGCAGATGAGCTTACAGATACCTCAGTTATATACTTCTTTACTTCTCTAGAGGTAGAGCTGTGGGTGCACTTCCGACTTCATCCTAAATTGCTGCATCAAGTGCAGTTTCTCCCTTATCAACCTTTAACTAACATAAGTTCCTTATATCTCCAAGGGTTAATATATAGAAGTGGATGAATGAGTGTTTGGTATTATGGCTTGGGTAAGAGATTGATGGGTTTTCAACCTCTTGGCCAGCTTCTGTAGCCTCTGTGGGCTAAAAGGATAAAATCATTTAAATAAGATAAAAACTAATAATCACTTTAACATTCCAAAACATATTTTTCATCTCAAGGAGAAAGAAAAATATAAGAAGGAATGGTAATGGATTGCATTAAAGCACTTTTAGTAAAAGATTTTGTCAGTTCTAAAGATTTATCATTTAAGAGCTTGATACCAATAGAAATTTTCTTTAAGATACATATCACATAATAAAATGCGGGAGTATTAGAGAAAAAAAATTATATCCCTTATGAATTTCTTATAAGGCAAATTTCCCATAATAAAATGCGGGAATTTACACCAAAGAAGAAATTCAACTCTCTTACCAAATTTTATCTCAATAAAATGACTCTTTTCCATTAAACCTAAGCACCTGTATGTTTTGAAAACAGTTTTGCAAAACATCATAATCAGATAGAGGACTATGATTTTCCGACTCATAATGCACTTATGATTTACATTATTTTCGTCCACCTGATAGTATCCCCGACTTAAAATAAAAACATGATAATTTAGGTGAATGAATGCTTAACAATACAATTCCAGGCCTTCAAAGTAACCATCACTTTTTTAGTACTTTGTATCAATGTGAAACATACATTGAAACAAGTTTTTAAAAACAAATCATTTTACAAGTGATTGGTACCTCGAGGTTAAAATAATTTTTCCAAATAAAATAGCAGTCACAAAGTTTCTACTACTTTAAAACGAAAAATTTAGAGCGAAAAACGATTTTGAAAATATAGCAATTAAAACCAGTTTTTGAGAAAGAGAGGATAAACTATTTTGAGATTGGAGAAAAATTATCCTCAAGAAAAATTTAATTCACACCCTAGGATTGGGAAAATAAAGTAGGGCTGNCTCTTTCTCTCCCTATCTCTCACTCAAGTGTATCTCTCCATCACTTTCACTTAAGTGTTTCTCTCTCTCACTTTCACTCTGCATTTCAAATAAAGTCTTCTGTACCTGCAAGTGAAATCCGTCAATTCATTCATATTCTCATCACCTGATTAATCAANCTTTGCATAAAACATTTTGAAAAAGAAATAGACAAAAATTTCTTTTAAATACATTCAGGAATCAGTCAAAGAAAGAAAACTAAATATATTAATACTAACGACTTTTTCAAAAACCAATATTTACTCAGAACAAAGACTAAACAAATCCATTAGTATCAATATATCACAATTATTTTGTAATAAAATATTATTCAATTATCACAGAGTAATANGGGAATCCTGCCTTGTTCTATCAAGGAGTTGCCTCACACCTTCTCCGTAAACGGGAGGTGGACATTCCTTTTCAGGATCTGGAAATGTTCCTTCCAGGAGGGGCGACGTAGTAGACAATGTAATGAATGGCAAAATAGAGTCTACGTTTCCCTCGTAACCTTGTGATGGGAATTTGTATAAAATACCCTACTTGACTCATTCGAAGAATTCTTGTCAAGCAGTTGCCTCTCAAGCCCAGATGAATCTGAACAAGAGATCTCCCTTTCGGGATGCAGAAGATTAACTTCTGTTTGATACTTGGACAATGTAGTATATGGCTAGAGTTCGTATCTCCTCTGAATGCCTATACCTCACACTGTACACGTCCTACAATGTGTTCTTAGAATTTATCTGTTTAGGANAATTATGCTTCTTATTTATTTTAATTTACTTAAATCATGGAACCAATATATCACTGAATTGTTTTATATCATCATGAGTTAAATACTTATGATNCGTGAGTGCCAGTGGTGTGCTTGACTCATTACAAGATGCTCTGGCTGATGAGCGAATTTCAATGTACTCACCCAGTTGAGAGAATGATTTCAGAGACAGTTTTATTACCTTTTCAGCTCTGCATCCTTTTGAGAAGATGCAGATGAGCTTACAGATACCTCAGTTATATACTTCTTTACTTCTCTGGAGGTAGAGCTGTGGGTGCACTTCCGACTTCATCCTTATTTGCTGCATCAAGTGCAGTTTCTCCCTTATCAACCTCTAACTTACATAAGTTCCTTATATCTCCAAGGGTTAATATATGGAAGTGGATGAATGAGTGTTTGGTATTATGGCCTGGGTAAGAGATTGATGGGTTTTCAACCTCTTGGCCAGCTTCTGTAGCCACTGGGGGCTAAACGGATAAAATCAATTAAATAAGATAAAAAAATAATCACTTTAACATTCCAAAACATATTTTTCATCTCAAGGAGAAAGAAAAATATAAGAAGGAATGGTAATGGATTGCATTAAAGCACTTGTAATAAAAGAGTTTTGTCGGTTCTAAAGATTTATCATTTAAGAACATGATACGAATAGAAATTTTCTTTAAGATACTTATCCCATAATAAAACGCGGGAATGTGTATCAGAGAAAAAGTCTATCCCTTATGAATTTCTTATAAGGCAAACTTCCCATAATAAAACGCGGGAATTTATACCAAAGAAGAAATTCAACTCTTTTACCAAATTATATCTTAATAAAATGACTCTTTTCCTTTAAAACCTAAGTACTGTAAGTTTTGAAAATAGTTTTGCAAAACATCCTTATCAGATAGAGGACTATGATTTTCCGACTCATAATGCAATTATGATTTACATCATTTTCGTCCACCTGATAGTATCCCCGACTTAAAATAAAAACATGACAATTGGGGTGAATGAATGCTTAACAATACAGTACTAGGCCTTCAAAGCAACAACCACTGTTTAGGTACTCTGAATCAATGTGAAACATACATTGAAACAAGTATTTAAAAACAAATCATTTTACAAGTGATTGGTACCTCGAAGTTAAAACAATTTTTCCAAATAAAATAGCAGTCACAAAGTTTCTGCCACTTTAAAAAGAAAAATTAAGAGAGAAAACGGTTTTGAAAATATAGCATTTAAAACCAGCTTTGGAGAGAGGATAAAATATTTTGAGATTTAAAGAAAGATTATCCTCAAGAAAAGTTTGATTCACACCCTAGGATTGGAAAAATAAAGTAGGGCTGTAAATCAAATGATTTTCAAAAGAGAAGTTTTGAAAAAGAATTTTGAAGTTTTCTTATCTAAAACCGATAGAAAGTGAATGTATCTTTGAATAACACATTTTGAAAAAGAAATAGACAAAAATTTCTTTTTAAATACATTCAGGAATCAGTCTAAGAAAGAAAACTAAATATACTAATACTAACGGCTTTTTCAAAAACCAATTTTTACTTAGAATAAAAACTAAGCAAATCCATTAGTATCAATATATCACAATTATTTTGTAATAAAATATTATTCAATTATCACAAAGTAATAAAAGATAATAATTATACTACAAATAATTATGCTTCGAATTTATTTTAATATACTTAAATCATGGAACCAATATATCACTGAATTGTTTTATATCATCATGATTTAAATAAATCAAAATAAATTAAATACTTATGTTATACTAAGCAATTGCCAATCACATGCATATATATCAACTAAACATGACAATCATTCAGTAGAACAATAAGCATTGTAATATATTTTTATTATTAGTGATTTCAAATAAACATTATGTTGTATTATCACTAATATTAAAAATATCACAATTAATTGCACGGAAATATTAACAAAATATCATTTTGATATTTATCAATAATTTTGAAATGCAAGAAAATATGCTTATAATATTTTATCAGATTAAAGTTATGAAACTAATAAACATTGAATTGCTTCAATCCATAATTTTAATAAGATAAAATAAACTCGCTAAATACTAAAATATTCATTAAATTGAATATTAGCATCTAACTTCCTACGCTATATCTAATAATTGTCACTCAAGCACATTGTAAGCATGCTCATAACAATTATTAATGATATATGTAAGCTCGAGGAAATAGTTGAAAAGAAATTTACAAGTCCTTTAAATATAGGCATTTAATACTTGTGATCCTAATTGCAACTCCTCGCAAACAAACTTAATCTTAGAAATATTTTCTAAGTATATAAAACATTGAGAATTTTATACAAATAACTTAGAAAATACTTCATCTTCCAATATTAGTGAGTTTTGAAATATGCATTAATTATTTAGAATAGAAATTCTAAATATCGTCATTAATATCAAAAGTATCACAATTATTTGTAATAAAATATTTAAAAATATCAAAACAAAATATCAGAACAATTAAGCAAGACATCATTGACTAATACTCATCAAATATTAAACACACAAATAATTATGCTTCTTACTTATGCTAAATAATTTAATTACCACTTATGCATAATACATTGTAACCATGATAATTAAACTAATAATAAAAAGTATGAGGATCTGTATTTCAAATAAATTCACAAGTCTTTTAAATATTAAAAATTTAATACTTGTGAGCTCATTTGAGAATTTTTTGCAGATGGGATTTTCAATAATTATGCATATATAAATAATATCCCAAGTTTATTAACCAACTTAGATAAAATAAATTCATCAAGTTATTTAACAAAAATCTGCAAGTTATTCGACTAAGGACAATCTTGAAAGAAATGATACCTGATGTCCATGAGCTTGTTCCTTAAGTGGTGTGAAGAGATCAACAGAGTTGCTGGAAATTGACAGCTTCTAGGAATGACTTCCCTGTCTTTCGTACAACCTGCAATATCTATATCTAGATAGCCAATTAGGTTAAACCTATTATCCTCAGGGTACCTGATTCTAAGAATTGGTGAACCCCTAAGATATCTAGCAATTCATATCTAGGCTAAGATAAGATTCTCTAGTATCAACTTGGAAACTTGCACATAGGCATTTCGAGAATAAAATATATGGTCTTTATGTACTTGAATAAGTAATGAGCTGATCATACCTCTATAACTTGTCACTTCAGTTCATATACCTGATTTTCCCTGATCAAGCTTAGTTGTCCGTTGAAAAGAAGTCTTGGCAGGTCTAGAATCTTCTAAATTGTGCATCTTCAAAAGATCCTTGACTTACTTTAATTGCCATCATTCTTTCGAATTAATTATAATCAAGAAAGAATTGCAACTCCTCCAACATGCTCATCTTGTACCTACCTTGCATTAACTCAGCAAAAATCTTTTGCCAAATTTTCATTAGTAGACCCACATATAATATACTCAAGGTATACTAGCACATATATATGACATTGTGTGTGCCTTACATTCTAGAGAGATATATGTGTATAACTACTCTAATGTAAAATCATTTTTAAGTAATTAACAGTTAGAGTGTCATACCATGTCCTTGACATTTTGCTTGAATCCTTACTTCCGTCATAGAAAAGTTTGGGAAGAGAATGATATACAAATTCCAATGGATCTGCAACTTCAAAGTCTAGAATATTTTGTACATCAACTTCAACTTTTAGCTCACCATTCAGGAGTGCACTTGTTCACATTCATCTGATAGATATTCATGCTTGAATGCTCATCATGTGCTAGGGATATCCTATTGTTAGGTCATCAACTTGTTCAGCCCTAATAAGATCAAATCTCGTCACTGGTGCTTACTGTTTGATCTTAAAAGTCCCGAAGATTTTGTTTCCATCATCGTCAATACCTTCTACTTAATAGTAACCTGTAGCAACCAGTTTGGCTTTGTCCCTCATAACAATGCCAATAGTCATCCAGTTTCTGTGAGCCCTTACTGTACCAATTTCAGCATCGACTTTAGTGTTCTGGGTTCCAGCTTCAATGGTTTCTGCCTTCGAATTGATTGAGATCATTTTGCATTGCAATCACCCAATCTGGATAAATAAGTGCATCTTCAGTATTCTTTGGGATTCCAGATGTTGGGTCCCGAAAAATATATGTTCATCTTGAATAACACTTCTAGCCTTTACACAAGAGTCCGGATCACTAAGAACTAGACTCCAGGATTGAATTTGACTTCAAACCTTTTGTCTTGGCAGAAATGTTCTTGATGTAATCATTTGATCTTCATTGTTGAGTATGACTAGTAGATGCTTCTTCTATTTGCTCCCCTGAGTTGCTGCGAAACATTGATTCCTTCTGCAACCACAGCTTCTACATCAGTATCTGAATTTGACTCTGACGAGATGTCAAACTTCAAAGATTCAGAATAGTCATTCATTTAAATGCTTGGGATCTTGGTGTAGTTGAACAATACATTCAGACTTTTAATCACCTTTGAGTAGCCGAGGAGAATTGTTCAATGAGCCTTAACTTCTTGCCAAGATACTCAAATGGATCTTCAATAAATAGCAATTTCCTCCAAACACATGAAAGATCTTCAGTGGTTGCTTCTGGTTGGCCATTAACTCATATGATGTCTTTTCACGATCTTGTTGATTAAAGCAGCATACTGTGTTAATTGCTTCAGCTTCAAAGTACCTTTTTCAGTACAGACTTCATTTAGAACTTCATTCGCGAAACTGAGTTCCAATATCTGACTTCAAATTTCTCATAACTTACTTTGCTTCCAACTTGATCTTCCTTATTTGATCAATCACCATTTGTGACATTTTGTCTGTTGAATGCACGAACATCACCAACTTGTAATTAGGGTTGTCAATTTCAATCACCACTAAACATATTTTCCCATGACATAATTTCCTTGAGTATGATGTTTTCATTGACTTCCCTATATGACATACTTCAAAATGTCCTTCTAAATAGAATTTCATGTGAAGCAATACTCTCACCAATTTCATCTTTATCAGAGAATCCATTGTCTTGATCAACAAGTGTGAGAGCTTCTTTTTCCATAGCTAACTCTTTACTAATGAAGCTTTACTGAAAAGTTCACTTCACCTTTGCATCCAAGTTCCATGTCAGCTACGAACAAACTTCTTCACTCTCAGTTGTGTGAGCTTCCAACCTTCTTATTTGAGAACAAACTTTTTTCCAGAAAACCCTTGACAAAGAATTCCCTAGTGCCCTTTAGATAGTGCTTAAGTCCTTTAACAAGAAAGATGCTTCCACTGATGACAATTCTAAAATCATGATAGCCAAATCCCTTGTACATCCTTTGTTGTCATCTCCAAAGGTTGCCGTTTGGGAGGCTTTCTCAACCAACTGTGATGTCAGAGCTTTAATCTTAATCATATGCCTCGAACAATAAATGTCACGAAGTCACATAACTTTTGCCTTTTGTTACATACTCTGCAATCACAAATGATTAAGTTTCTTAGTACTCAACTTCAATTGAGTCCAGATGGGTTAGAGATATTATTAGTGGTAATAACAACTTCAATATGCATAAAACACATGGATAGAAGAACTAATAAATTAATTACTAATTATGTCTAATCCATTTATGTTGTTGTCTAACATTTTTAACTATCTCTAATTACCTAAGTCAGTTTTAGATTAATCATCGAATCATAAAATGTTACTAACTATTTAGATAATTCTACCATCTTTTAATCTTATTCCTAACAAGCAATACATGATCTAATATAGCATTTTATACAACTATGTGAGTAGAAGCAAATCACATGAAAATAAGCACATAAACAATTCAAGAATATGCAGAATATTTGAATAAAACATTATGAGCAATATCAAATTCTACATACACTTAACAAGTCATTTATCATAATAAGAACAAATATAAAATATCTGATCTATGACCTGTTAGTCTATTTAGCAATTTTCACAACATTAGAAGAGGTATTAAATCACAGAAGATTTAACTCAAGTTCCAGCAAATATTTTAGGGATATACCTAACCGTCTAGAACATCCTATCTAATTCTTCGGATATTTATTTTACTGCANGATATTCATTTTACTGCATATAAAATCAAGTATCAAATGTACTTATTTAAACTCATGAATCCTAGCATGCAATCTTATTCTTAGCAATCAATTAAGCATTTAAGCATTTAAGTCATAAGATGCTAACATGCTGTCATGAATATAATACATTTCAATACCTAATCATTATATAGTTCTGAATTAGATAAACATATACAGTTAGAATGTGTACCTGTGAAGTGCATAGTGATTCATCTCCAGTGTTGGTCATTGATGCTAGATATCCATTTGGTTCATCACTGTCACTAATGGTATCAACCTTGCATTTAACTTCATCAACAAATGTTTTCCCTTGCTGCATCCTCACTAATGCCTGAGATTCCTGCTTTAACCCAACATAGCGTCTATCATCTTTTGCTTGTACAGGCTTCTTCAAACTGTATATCAAACCCTGATCTTATCTTTTAAATATCAACCATCACTGTCTTGCAACCGCCTCTTGAACTGATCTTGAAAATCTCCTTTACGGAATCTATAGGTAATGACCATAGATTTAGAACTGGGATTCCATCTGAATCTGATGTCACTGAACTTCCTGTTGCCCTGCAGGCTTGACTTGCAGTCCAGTTCTCAGGTTATTCCAAAGTGTAAGATTCATTTATAACACCTTGACCACTACCTCGAGCCAACATCTTCAATTCAGCTTCTAGGATCAATTCGTTTCTATTCAGAGGTTCTCAACCTTGACTTCAATCAAATTTGGTTCCTGGGTCACAAATACAGTGGATATGCTAACAACCTGCTTTACCAGATATTATCTTCTTCAGCTCTTGTTCTAGTTCATAGGCCTTCAGCATATAAATAGTTCATCTAAAGATAATATGGTTATATCCTTAGATTCCCAATGCATGTAATCCTATGTTTCAGATGATCTGCAGTGTTAGCACGAACTTCCTGTAATCTCCCTGTATAATAATCTTTAAAGCTTGTACTGAGATGCCAGGTAGTCCAGTCTGTTCTCATTCACTACTTTAACCCCTAAGATTTTTCATCCAAAAATACAACCCAAATCAACCAAAAACTGTACCTAAATAATCTCTTCTTTTGCAATTTCTAAAATATTAGTGGGATCCTATGGAGTAAATCTTTGAAGAAATTAATACCACTTTTTCTTCAACCTGTTCCAGAATTAACTTCATTGGATAATCTTCAATCAATCTCAGTTGTCTTCAATACCCAGAAAAATCTTCAACTACAAACCCCTTGAGCACCCTCGAATTAATATTTAAGAAAAAATTAAATTTACAAAATTTTTAATTTTCTTAGAAAATAAATTAAACAAAAATAAAAATTTACAACAAATTAATTTTCAAGAATTTTAAATTTTCTTAAAAATTAAAATATCATAAATTAATACTTAAGAAAAATTTTAGTTTTCAAGAATTTTAAATTTTCTGTAAAAATAAATAAATCTATCATAAAAATTAAAGAGTACAAATTTTGGGGTACCAAACTGCATTTTGATACTGGGTGTCGAATTTTGAGAAAACTGCCTTAGAAAATTAAACACAACCATAGGTGTCAATTTTTCCCTCCATGGAGCCTGTGTCGATTTTTCCTGCCCCGTATAGCCATGTGTCAACTTTTCTGCCCTGTAGTATGCCTTAGAATATTTTCCTCCATTCGAAGAACCTAGGTGTCGAATTCTACTCCCTCTATATAGGTAGGTGTCGAATTTTCTTCCCTGTAACATTGACTTAGATTCTTTTTGGCATGCTTGCAGGCTGTGTGTCGAATTTGTTACCCTGTTGATCTATGTGTCGAATTTCTTCACCTAGTATAACTAAGTGTCAAATTTCTTGGCCTCCTGGAAATGACTTGACAGCATCAGAAATTTGTTCAATAAATTTAAACTTTAAACTTTATTAAATTTATAAAATAAACTAAATAACATTTGTAATATAAACAAATAAAATTTTATGAAATTAATTTTATAAAAATTTACAACATAAATTTTATTCAAACTTTATAAAATAAACTAATTAAAATTTATAACATAAACTAATAAAAGTTTATAAAATAAATTTTAATAAAAGTTTATAAAATAAATTTTAATAAAAGTTTATAAAATAAATTTGATATAAAATTTATAAAGTAAATTGATTAAAATTTATAACATAGACTAATAAAAGTTTATAAAATAAATTTTATAGAGTTTATAGAATAAACTTATTAAAACTTTAAAAATAAATATATTAAACAAAGTCTTCTCTTTTTAAATCTAGAAAGCTTCTTCACCCTGAGCTTCACTGAGTTACGAATCTTGATTTGTATATCAATCAGTCTGCTCTGATACTAATTGTTAGGTCCTGAAAGTATCGTAGAAGGGAGGTTGAATACGATACTCACTAAATTAAAAAATTCTTTCGAATCATTTGCGGATAAATAATTTAGAGTTCAGTTAGTGATTCGAGTCCTTGTAGTGTTTAGGAGGCTGGCTTACTAATTTTCTCTTTTTATGAATTAACAGTATAGATCCAGAAAATTAGTAAGTAATTTAATGAGACAGGTTTCGGGGAATATTACTTTCGTATTAGTCCATGAGGTTGCTACACCCAGTTAAATGAATAACTGGCTTCCAAAGAACAGATTAGTTCTTTGCTTCTACAAAGACATATGATTGATTCCTATTACAAAGTATAGATCTATGAATGAACAATAGGAATTCAATCTAACAGAGAGTGCTTTATAATAGCCCTATAGATTTATAACAAAATGAACTGGCTAGATTATAAAACTCCGGTGAAGAAGGTATGTGTATAGTTTTGTATCTCTTCTTCTCCAGCTTCTGTCTCTCTTTGTATCTCTTTGCTTCTGTGTGTATATTTTCACACACACTTACTCATCCCAAATGAATTAGATTCATTTATTTATATAGTGTAGACTTTTCAATAATTGAACTACAGTTGTGAGTATCGAATTCTTCTCCCTATACATGTTGACTTGAGTTGACTTTGAGAAACCCGTGGATATATTCTAGGTGTCGAATATTGTTTCCATATACTTTACCTTAGAAAATATTCCTGTGTCGAATTCCTTAGTCACATGTAATTGCCTTGAACATAAATCAGTGGGTGCCGAATTCTTAGACCTTGTACATCTTGCGTCGAGTTTTACTCCATAGAACATGCCTTGATAGATTTTAAGTCTATGTGTCGAATTTTATACCTTGTATGAACTAGGTGTCGAATTCTCTCCTTGATCATGCCTTGGACACTTCAATAACCCTATGTGTCGAATTAACTGCATTGTATGCCTTGGTGTCGAGTTTTGCTTTGTTGAACCCGCCTTGGTAATTTCTCAGCTAGGTGTCGAATTCTATGCATAGTTTTCCTATGTGTCAAATTCTGCACACATGATTAATACTTGAAAGCACAGAACTACTAGGTGTCAATTTCTTCACCATGAGGCTTAGTATCGATTTCTTCACCATGTAATGCTTGGTGTCGATTTCTTCACTAAGTGTTCCTTGGTGTCGAATTTTTCACCATGTACATCTTGGTGTCGAATTCTTCACCATGTATAATGACTTGGTAAATTCAATTGCTGTAAAATCTTTGCTCACTTGCTTCTGTCAATTCTTCTTATACAATGAACATGTTAATCAAATCCTTTATGTTGACACTTAGTGCACTGGTCTGGTTCACAAGTGACTAACACTGTATTGATCTTCATATTCTCAATTAAATCAATTGACATGAATGTTGCAGTTCTTTATTGCTTCGAACATTGACTGTTAATAAACACTGTCTATCTTCAATCAATGCTTTTACACTGAAATCTTCTTGTGGCACTTCTATACTGAATATTCAACACTTCTGAAACCCTGAAAGTCTTCAACCATTATTCTTCACTAAGGCATGAACATATTAATGAACTTCTTTCAGTGATCTATAGTAGACTTCAAAACTTCTTCTAATATCTTGATTCTCTGTATTTACCTTGTCTTTATTTTTTGCTCATTTCTATGTAGGCGTAGTATTATTTACTTGTCATGTTCTTGTGTTGAGTTATCACGATTACTATCCATACAGCTTCATAATCTCTCCAACATACATCATTCCAACACATACGTATCTACACATGCATTCATATACATATATGTATTGTGTGTAAATTAAACGTGTTTGGATATGGCCCCATCCTATGTGATATTTCCAAGCTAATGGAATTATCAAGGTCAATCTATGGTGGCTTCAAATACTACACTATTATATGTCTTTATCTTCTTCATTGCTCCATCATCTGGATTGCCTCCTAGCTTCCTTGCTTCCAAGTCTCCATTGAACAATTACATTGAATAATAAATAAATCTATTCTAATGAAATTACAAGAAGAATTCGAGTTAAATTCGAGATTAACAATTACAATGAATAAATGCATGCAAGTCGTATTTAGAAACCAAAATCATAAAACAAAACCGCTATCCTATGGGTCTTTAGGTCATNTGAACAATTACATTGAATAATAAATAAATTTATTCTAATGAAATTACAAGAAGAATTCGAGTTAAATTCGAGATTAACAATTACAATGAATAAATGCATGCAAGTCGTATTTAGAAACCAAAACCATAAAACAAAACCGCTATCCTATGGGTCTTTAGGTCACAACCATCGACCATGTTATCACATAACACATGTAATATATGTCAGATTATATAAACATATTATATAATCATATATAATAAATTTTGAAATTTAAGAAAATCAAATATATTTCAGAAAATAATAAATCACCGTTTCAGAGCCTGTAACATCGTCAAAAGGCTTACACACGCGAATCTGACATAGTCACTATTGCTCAGTGACATGATTCCAGTCAGAAAACACATATCGTTGGTGAAAATCAGACACTGGATACAGATGTTAGAAAATCTACCGAAGCCGTTTCAGAATTCGTATCGAATACGATTCCCATAACAAGAACAAACATGTATCATATACATACAACAATACACACAATCATCCCATAATTATACAACACATGAATATCATATTCTATACGAGAATTAATATACTTTGATTACACTTAAAGTTACCTTTAACCGGGTAATGATAACGGTGGACATTGGTTACAAGATTAAATCAGAAAATATTCACTAATTTAGCTCTTAAAATTCTAGAGAGATTTAGATATGAAGTGCTCTTAGAAATTAATTTTTAGCTAGAATAGAAAGTGATTGAATTGAATTGTATCTACTGACTTAATCTGCTATATATAGGCAAATTCAGCTTTGAGAGACTTTTTCTGCTCGGGGAGACTTTTTCATGGCTGGAAGACTTCTTGAATTAAATGAAAAATCATTTAAATTGATGGGGAAGACTTTAATAGCTCGGGGAGACTATTATAGCTCGGGGAGACTTTTTAAATAAAATTCGGGGAGACTTTTGAAAAGTCTCCGGGAGACTTTTCAAAAGTCTTCCCGAGAAATGATCTGCCGAGTTGAATTATTAATAACATATGTATATTCACTGACTTCTGCCTTCCTTTTGTTCTTTCCCCTTTTTTTATTTCTTTTTAATTAAATTCTATTTATTTTATTATATATCTTATACATTAAATTAATTCTTTTTGAATTAATCTAAGTAAATAGGATACATAATAAATTATCTTTTTGATAATAGAATTAAATTAAAGTCTTCTTCATTCTAAAATAATTCTAAATTAATTAATTTCTTAATCAATTTAAGAAATAAATTAATTCTGATTGAATTAATTTACCAATTAAATTAACTAAATAATTTAATCAATTAATAGAGAATTAAATTAAAGTCTTGACTCCACAACTGGTGATGATATAATTTTAAATCTTCTGTCTTCACACCAATGTCTGTAGTTGACCATTTCTTCTGTAGTAAAGAACCTTCTTTGTAATTTGCCAACACTCTGTGTACTGTCTGGTTCACGAGTAATTCACAAAAAATAATATTCTTCACTTGACTATTATAATGGTCCACTTCTGCTCCTTCTGACTTGACTATATTTGTTGTCACACAATATTGAAATCTTCTGACACTGTAGCTTCTTCAAACTTAAATACTCCACTGAGGCATGATCAATTAAATTGAGCTTCTTTCAATGTAGTACTGCTTCAAGTCTGTAGATTGACTTTGATCTTCTTTTTCTTGTCAAATAATACCTGCTGAAGATTCCTGTGACCGATAATATATTTACTTACAAATTATCTATGTTTGTGTTGAGTTGTCATCTCACTAAGCAAATAGGCTTCTAAACATATGCCTTTCAATCTCCTCCTATTTGTTTGTTAAACAATAACAAGCAAATCACTAGAGGATAACTCAACTAACAAACAAGAAAAAGATATAACAATAAAACTTGTAAATAAACAAACTTAGTTCTGGTTTATATTAAACATTGCCAGATTCAAACATTAATGATAAATACAAGATAGTTGTTCCTCTAGACTGAACAAATAGAACAAAGTTCTATCTTGACTTACCTATCATTACCAGCTTCAGAAGTATCAACTTCACCTTCTTCTAGAGTTTAACTTTTGTGACCAGGTGTCATTGGTACATCTTCAGTGGCTGGTTTCTCTGGATCAGATTGTACATTTCCAGATTTCTTGAGTAACTGAAATGAAAGATATTTGTTCCTCTAGCACTGAACATATTATACAAGTAGTATTATCTTCATTTCTCAGACTCATCACTACTCCCCCTTAGGATGGTAGGGATGAAGTCTTGTTCTCTTCTTATTACCACTTCTCATCTGTTTCTCCAATTCCTATCTTCACTTCTCATCCAAGGTGAATTCATTCTCTCATTTCTTGAATTATCCAACCATTTTAATAGAGGTAACAACAGACATGGCATACATACAGCATTAAACCATCGCAGATATAAAAAATGCAAACTATGACATGTTATGCATTTTAGAAAATCCAGTTAGTCCTATATACAAGAATCTTCTAAAATCAAATGGAATAGAAGAAATAATAAATAATCATTAGTTCTATCCAATCCAAGCATGTTGTTATATACCCCCTTTGGATCTTGTTCAACAATGGAGTAATCCTCTTCTAGTAAAAAGACTTTGTTCAACAATTCTCC
>QRFB01000589.1:59048-70613 GCA_008931105.1 Oenanthe javanica | reverse complement strand
GGCTTCTTGTCCTTTATCATTTCATAGGGAGTCTTTCCATGCATGTTTATTAGAGTGCAGTTTTGAGTGAAACATGCTGTATTGACTGCCTCAGCCCAAAAATATACTGGTAGCTTAGACTCTGCCAACATTGTTCTGACAGCTTCTATGAGTGTTATATTCTTTCTCTCCACAACTCCATTTTGTTGAGGAGTTCCTGGTGCAGAAAATTGTTGAGTAATTCCCTTTGATGCACAGTAGTCCTCCATGATTGAATTCTTGAATTCAGTACCATTGTCACTCCTTAGAACTCTAACTGTTTTCTTTGATTTTCTTTCCAGAAAAGTGATATGGTCTATTATGTGTTGTGGAGCTTCATCCTTCGAATGTACAAAGAAAACCCATGTGAATCTTGTAAAATCATCTACAATAACAAGAGTATTTTTCTTTTTGTTAATTGACATAACATTTACTAGACCAAATAAATCAAGATGCAATAAATAAAACGGTTCAGAAATGGTGTTAATTGTCTTGCTCTTGAAGGATGATTTCCTTTGTTTTCCAAGTTGACATGCTTCACAAAGTCCATCTTGCACAAAATCAACCTGTGGTAATCCTCTTACAAGATTCTGTTTAACCAACTTGTTGAGTGTTTTGAAGTTGATGTGTGACAGTTTCTTGTGCCATTTCCAGTTTTCTTCAGTTGAGGCCTTGCTATATAGACATGTGACTTCACTGTGTTTGCAGTCCTTCAAGCTGGCTTCATAAATGTTACCATGTCTGTGTCCTTTAAATACCACAATGCCTGTTTCTTTGTGAGTCACAAGACACTCTTTGTTGTCAAAGCCAGTATGGTAACCTTTGTCTCCAAGTTGACTTATGCTTATTAAATTGTGCCTTAAGCCATCAACTAGAGCTACTTGTTCAATGATGACATTCCCAAGTACAATCTTGCCATATCCCAGTGTTTGTCCTTTGTTGCCATCTCCAAAGGATATTTCTGGGCCAGCCATTTCCACAAAGTCTGTAAGCAAGGATTTCTTTCCAGTCCTGAGCATCCACTGTCCAGGATTAGGGTTACATTCTTTACCCTTGTTCCCTGCATACATAAAGCAACTAGTTAGTTGTTTTGGGGATCCAAACAGTTTTGGATCCTTTTCCTCTAACTTTAGGTGAAACAGGTTTAGCAATTTTCACCTTTGATTTACCTGTCTCCTTTGTTGCTTTAGACTCTGGTGGAGTCTTAACAGTGTCATACCAACTTTTATCAATAGACGATTTTAGCTCATAAAAATTGAAATACAAATCATGATAGTCCCTACACATATAAATAGAGTGAAATATGCTACCATAGTGATAACAAGGTTTCTGTGAAATGTAGTGACTTTTCAGAGTCTGTGGAAGAGTAGACTCCGATTTCTTCTCAATTTTTGCTTTACAATCTATAGCTAAATGGTTGTGGTTGCCACATCTAAAACACTTCTTTCTAGGAGCATTAGGATCCTTTTGATAATTATTTGCCTTATTAATGCCTTCCTTACCATTCCTATTTCTCCTAGTTTTGGTAGACTCTGATAAGTTCTCTAGCCTTTCTTTTAACTTAGACTTAGAAAAGTAGCCTATGTTAATGTTTTTCTTAGAGTTATTTGCTCCTGTTTCATCTGTCTTTTTGTCAACAACAGGGGGACTATTGAGCAATGAGTTTGTCGTTTCAGTCTTTTCTTTAGGGGTCACAAACTTAACAAGAACAAATGTACTTTTATCTTTAATCTTATTAACTTGGCTAGCTTCTTCATTGTTATCATTCTCAACAATAGGTCTTTTGCCTTGACTCTTGTCATAGCCTAGACCAGCAGTTTGACACACATTTTGATTATTGAGAATTTCTTGAACTTTTCTACCAGAGTCTGTCCAGACTCTAAACTTGAGTCTCTCTTCTTCTAGTTCTTTCTTAACATAGTCATAGGCCTTCAAGATTTCAGTGTAGTTATGACTATGTTTCTCAGAATCCTTTTTGTATTGTTCCATTAATATTAACTCAGACTCTAAATGATCATTCCTTTTAGTCAAGGTCAAATTTTCCTCTCTCAACCTTTCACTTTCACTAGTGAGAGACCTACATGTTGTCATTATTTTATTGACCTCACTTTGCACAGTTTCTATACCATCAGAGTCTAAATTAATTAAGGATTCAGGAGTAAAGATTGATACCTGAGTTTTAGGAGATGAGGGTTCTTTGGGAGATTGTGATTTTCTTGAGGAGGATGCCATCAGTGCTAGATTTTCATAATCAATTTCATCCTCTGAGCTTGAATCTGCCCAATCCTTTCCAGTTGATAGAAGTGCTTTTCCTTTTCCTTGACTTTTTGACTTTCTGCATTCACTAGCAAAGTGGCCCAATATTCCACAGTTGAAACATTTGACCTTTGCTTTGTCAAGTTTGATTATTGTACTCTTGCTCTTCTCAACCTTCTCATCTTCCTTCTTGAATGATGGCCTCTTGCTAAATTTTCCAGTTCTTTTGTTAAATTTCATTCTTTTGAAATTTTTAGCAAACATAGCCATCATTTGACTTAGATCAATCACTTCATCAGAATCAGAGTCTGTGTCAGTAGACTCTGACTCCACAGCAGCTTTACCCTTCTTTCTTGAATCCTTGATTCTTGCTTCTGTGGATGGTTCCTGTTGTTCTTTCTCAGACTCCATCAAGAGTGCCACAGATTTTGTCTTTACAGACTTCTTATTCTTTCTCTGTTGCATCTCCAAATCATATGTCTTGAGTCTGCCATACAATTCTTCTAGAGTTAGTTCATCCAAATCTCTAGCTTCTCTTATGGCTGTAGTCTTATTGTCCCACTCTTCAGGAAGTGCTCTCAGAAACTTGGTGTTCGTATCTTCAGAATCATAAACCTTACCAAGCATAGCCATCTCATTCAAGAGTTTTGTAAACCTATCATACATCTCAGTGATAGATTCTCCAGATTTTGCTTCAAAATACTCATACTCTTGAATTAGCAAAGACCTAGCATTCTTCTTGACATCTTTAGTCCCTTGACAGTGCACTTCAAGTTTTGTCCACATCTCCTTAGTAGTTTGACATGATATAACACAATTTGTAAGAACAGAATCCAAACTGTTAAAAAGTACGTTCTTTACTTTTGCNTTTGCCTCCTTAAGGACATTCTCCTTGTCCTCTCTTGTCCATTCAGCCTTTGGTTTTTCAATGAAGTGTTCTTTAGTTACTTTGACTTCTTCATTGATTTGAGGCACAAGCTTTAAGGGCACATAGGGTCCTTCATGAATTATCTCAAGATAGTCAGGGTCTGTTGCTTCCAGATGGTACAGCATCTTAACCTTTCAGTGGGTGAACTCGTTTCTCTTAAGCATAGGAATCTTAGAATTTCCATCTTTGTTTCCAAACATCTTTGATCGATTTTAAACGTTAGGCTCTGATAGCAATTGTTTTCCCAGTTGCACAAGTAGAAGGGGGGGTTGAATACTTGTGTGTCTTTTCTGCACGATTTAAAATCAAATTAAGAACAAACTCAAACACAAAAATATGAATAAGTACTGTTTTGTATTATTGATTTGTGAATACAAAACTCTCCTAGGGTGTACACAAACCCTAGCAGCTTCTCTGTGTTTATCACAACAACTCTCTCTATCTCTATGCTCTCACACAATTTCACTCAGACAATTATGCTTCGACACTTTACAATTAGGTTACATAGAGTTTATATAGATAGCTGTCTATCAACTAATAACAGAAAGAAAAATTACAATAGGAATATAATTCTTAGTTATTAGTTGACAGTTTCCTTCTAGAATTCTCTTTCTTTCCCATAGCATATCTGCAATATATTTATCTTGATCTTCGAAGACTTTCCATTCCTGTGATCTTCTTCCAAATTTATCCTCAACTGTATAGACTCTGAAATCTTCAGACTCTGATGATCTTCAGACTCTGATCATATGTAGACTCTGATAGATCATAGACTCTGATAATCTATAGACTCTGATCACCTTCCAGACTCTGATCTTCATGCAGACTCTGGTTTTGCTTTCTATAGAAATTCTTCTAAGTACAAATAACATGAATGTTGACTATCTAGACTCTAATTATACATTTCAGAGACTGGAAAGACTTATTACAAATAAACTAAGATAGACCATGTTCTAGTATTTTGTACATCATCAAATGAATATATTCCTAACAGCACTGCCTTCTTGTTCTTTTAGATCCTTCAACATCAAAACACTTACTTTCCCACTCATAGGTTGAAATCCAAAGTAATGACCCACACCTTCTTGAAATTTGATTTTTTTCTCTTCTAATGGCATGTCTTGATCATTTCCTTCAGCATCAACATATTTTAAAGAAAATTTGTCCATCTGTCGATTTGCCTGTTTGTGCAGAGTCAGCTTCATGTCAATCTCCTTGAACCATTTGTGTGTGACAGCTTCTTTGCGTTTATTCACTTCATAAGCAATTTGTAAGAGAAATCTAATATACTGCAATTCCTTAACCTGTTTGAAAAAGATGAAGTTTGATTGACTAATCCATCTAACAGATCCACCTTCAAAGAAATATACCAGCATCTCATTTTGCACCTTTTATATGTCTCTCTGTCCTCCTTGCATCTTTCTTTCAAAAACATTATAAACAATTTGAGCAGACACCACTTTGTTTAAATGCTTTTGTGTGATCTTCTCAAACTGCCTATCTGTCAAGGATTGAGGATCCCTGGTTAGAGTAGATGTTCTATCAATGTCAGATTCTTCAAAACCTCCAAGCCCTGTCTTCTTTTTAGCTCTTAATTGCAGATTTGATTGACTACATTTCCAGTATGTAGGGTCTTGAGTTTTGTCAGAGTTTAATTTCTTCCTTTCCTTATCAGAGTCTGGCTTAGACTCTGACTTCCCATGTCCAGTCCCTGACTAGTGTGTTTGAGTTTTTGCTTCTACAGATTGCTTTTGTTGCACATCATCAGGACCCTTAGGATCATGAGAACTATTACCAGCGTCATCATCATCACCATCTCTCCTCCTTTTAACTCTCATTTTAGCATCCTTGCACACATCATCCTTATTTCTCCTGGAGGAATCACCAATTTTTTCACCCCTTTTTGACATCATCACTTCTTGTGACAGCTAGAAGAATCTGTTCAATCACTGTGGAGATATTTGCATGTGCTGCAATGACTGAATCAACCTTGGTGGTTAGATCAGAGACTGTAGTTTGGAGATTGGCTTGAGTAGTAGTGATATCAGCAATAGCATCCTTGAAAGCAACTTCTTTGGATAATTGAAGGGAATGAATTCTGTCAAATCTAGTACTGAGCAGAGAAGTTGTATTATCAAAACCAGTGAGTTTGGTTTGAATATGAGAAATATCCTTGACCATACTAGCTAATTGTGCAGTAACATTCTTTGTCTCAGCCTTAACTTCTGCATTGATAGTTGTGTCTTCTTCAAGAAAAGATGCATCAGTTTCCTCATGTGGATAATGACCATGTTCTTATAGAAAAGACTTCTTCTGAAAAGCCTTTAGTCTTTCAGACTAATGACTGGCCAAGATGCACTCAAAAGAAGCTTTATTTTTCATACCTTTGAGCTGTGCAGATTCCCAAGTGAGAGGAAAAAACTGATCAAAATAGATAAATGATGGATTGACTGGTCCATCATCCTCGGAAGTGCAATCCTCCTGCATATCAGCATCAACAGGCTCAATCTTTGTAACTGGAGGTGTAGACTCTGGTGGTTGAGTAGACTCTGAAACTGCAAATGGGACAATAGACCCTGACTCCTCCTTAGAGTGATCAGAGTTTGTAGACTCTGTAAGCCTAGCCCTTATAGGCATGATCAAAAGTGGTTCTTCTGACTTCAATTCTGCAGTCTCAGTTGAAATGAAAGTTTGATCCACCAAAGCCTCCATGACTCTTTCTGCTCTCCTTGCTAGAGAATCCACCAAATGATGTTGTGGTCTCTGTGTGAATGATTTCTGAGCAGCAATAGCCTCCTCCTTTTTGTCAATCTGCAAAATCAACAAGAATGAATTTTCATCCATCCCCTGCTCCAACTCATTGGACCAACTTTGTGGAAAATCTTGATCCCAATAAGTAAAGCTATGTTCAGGATACCCTATTCTCTCATCCTCATAGTAGGGTTGGGCACCCACTCTCTCATTCTCACTCAGGCTCTCTACAGCCTTATCTACCTCTTATTTTGCCTGGACTAGTGCCAGCCTCGTAGTTATTTTTCCACTCAATTTGGAGGGTGCACTCAAAAATCCTACAGAAGAAGAGGTGAGAGAAATGATTGTTGCTTCAATACCTGAATCACCTTGATAGAGGGGAACCCCTTCAAATGTCTGAAGGCTAGGGGTTTCCACCAAGGGGTGAGCATCAACAAACTCTGAACCCTTACTAGCATCTTTATTCTTTTCAAAGTCTGTTGGCTCCAGTATTCCAGTCTTAGGGTCTACTCTAGACTTTGACTGCTTCAGTATGACTTCATTAGAAGCTAGAGTCTGAGTGTCACCATCTTGGACTGTTGGTGCATGAGACTCCCCCTCAAGGTGGATAGACTCTGATAGAATAGATTGTGGAAGTTCTTCATGAGCATCCATCAGAGTCTTTCCTCCCATATCACTGGGGTTCTCATCAGCATTTTGTTGAGTTGCCAAGGAGGGCCTAGCAGAATACTCCCCTTCCCCACTATCACCCAACCTCTGACTAGGTGGTTCTTGTATGGGTGAGGCAGACTGAGCATCTTTATCATTAGCCACCACTTGTGCACTAGTCCCATCCTTCAACTTCCTTACATCACCTGCTACCTCATGTGGTTCTACCATGGTTAATGCATCCAAGTTGTCATTTAGAAAGGTCCTTGCATGGATTGCATTGATGGCATGGGCATAAGACATGTGAAAAGAATCCTGTAGTTCCTTGGTAATCTTCTGATAATAAGTGCCCTTGATTTGATCCAATCTACTCTGATAGGTTGAATATATATACTTGTTGGCCACCTTCCCTACATTGTGGACAAGAAAATCAACCACCTTCCTTGGAACAGGCTGTATTATAGAAATCCAATCAATTGTTGTCCTGTAGGTAATTCCTTTATCCCAAATTGCTTCATAGTCAAAAACGTTCAATCTCAGTTTTCAACTCAGCAACAGACTCTGATTCTCTCCTTTTGTGGACCTTAAGCCTTTTAGGCTTCTTTGTGTTTTGTTTTTCAGAGTCTGGAACACTAAGTGCTTTGAGGACTTCATTTGTTTTACCTTCTATGAGCCCAGCTGCTTTAAATTTTAATGAAGAGTTGAAGAGGTAGCTGTAAATATTTCTGACCACATCCTGTGCAGACATATGTAGCTCCATCTTCATTCTCTTTCTTAGGGCTTCATAGGTTGTCAGAAGATCTAAGACTTGAGGTTTAGTCTGATATTGCTTTTGATCTTCAACTGGTTCCACCAAAGGATATAGGAATAGCAGTGCCTCATCACTTGGAGTAATGATTTCATCAATGAGACATAAGGCTGCATCCAATAGCATTCCTTCCCAAAATGTTTCATGANGCATCCAATGGCATTCCTTCCCAAAATGTTTCATGATCAGAGTCTAAAGGCAGTCTAGACTCTGACTCAACATTAGACTCTGGTTCAAGAGTTTTCTTGCTTTCAGAGTCTGGCCCTGCAGGAGCCTTGGGAGCATCTGTTTCCTGCAAAACAGGGTTAGTAACAATAATAGGCTTGTGTGTGTGTGCAGAATAAGCCTTCCTTAACCTTCTGTACTTCTGAGCAAAAGATTTCTCAGGAGACCCAATTTGAGAATCCTGAGGTGCTTCCCTAGGTTTATCAGAGTCTTTAGCCTTTTGAGAGTCTATAGACTTGGCTTGAAAGTTAGAATCAGGTGTATCATGACCCTCTTTGAGCAAAGAGAGTCCTTCAACAACCTGTTTCTCTAGAGGGTTGAGCTCCTCATCACTGTGCTCATCTACAAGCCTAATTTGAACCAATTTCCTCCTTTTTACAACTAGTGTCTTTTGAGAAACACCAGAGGTTGGTTTCCTGATTCTAGGTTTTTGAGATTGTTTAGTGAAAGGGGATTTGGCTACTTAGGTAGGTGCAGGGGGACTCTCCATTACTTGTTCCTGCACTATTTCACCATCAAAAAATGAAGAATTATAGATGAAAGGTTTGTAGTTAGAAAGTTTTACCTGCATTACCTGTAGATATGTCATGGCAGGTAGACTCTTTTTCTTGTCATCAATTCTCTTGATGTCAGAAAATATTCTTCTCTGTTGCTTGTAAGCCTGCACACAACAATCATCTGCAAGCTTGGCAGACATGTCAGGAATGAAGTGGTTAAGGAGAAGCATAAGGAATCTATGATAATAGACTTTCTTCCTCCCCTCCTGCAGATTATTCAAATTTGCTCCTATTTGAGTGAGCAACATATCACCAATGTTGATCACTTTATCAAATAGGAGTCTGTGACTAATCTGATAAGTGATAAAAGTTAAGGAATCAAATCCACTGCATTTACCAGTGAAACACTTAGCAATTTGATCAAAAAAGAAGGACCATTCTTTCCTTAACTAAGGCCTAGTTATTTTACTCATGTTGTCTAAGCTAGCAGAATAACCTATTGCCTTAAACATGCTTTTGATTTCATCATCATATACATTATTATCAAAAGAAGACTTGATAGGCAATTTAAACACAGAATTTATCACTTCAGCAGTGACATCAAAAGTGAAGTCACCAAATGTAAACATAATTTTACCTGGTTGATCCTGAGAAGGATCAACTACTGTGGCCGAACTTCATGCCTGAGAGACAGCATCCATGTGAATTACTGGGGATGCTTTCATAATGTAGCTGAGCTCAGATTATTCCAAGAATTCCATCATAGGGTAGTAGTCAGCATCTACCCCTTTCTTGTCTCCAAGGGCTGCCACATGATTCGTGGTCATGAACTCAAAGTCTCCAAAAGTGAATGCAATCACCTTAGGACCCCTCATGACAGTTGAGATAGCAGTCATTTGAATTGTTGAGTTGAAAGTGATGAAATTGCTTGAAAAAATTAGCTAGGGTTTGTGAAGAGCTCTATGAGTATTTTTGCCTTAGAAAATAATTGCAATAAACAAGTGAGGAAATTGTATGAAAAAAATATATTTTGTTGAAGTGCATACAATACACATGAGTCTACAGCCTGTCACCAGTCAAAAATAACTGTTACCGCCTATTTCAAGTCATTTGAATAGTTTAAACGTAATCAGAGTCTGCAGGCGTGAATTTTAAGCAATTCAGAGTCTAGGCGTTAACAATTTCAGAGTCTACAGACTCTCAGAGTCTAAAGACTCGTTAGAGTCTACAAACTCATCAGAGTCTACAGACTCATCAGAGTTTAGGAGTTAGACTCTGTCAAGATACAGTACCTCATTAATTTTGTAAGAACAAATCATAGTTTGAGAAATCAGGGACTATAATTAAAGTACATACCTTGCTTCCTGTANNAAAATGTCTGCAATCTGTCTGTCAGTTGGAACATAGTGAAGTGTCACAGTACCATTTTCAACATGTTCTCTAATAAAATGATACATGACATCAGTGTGCTTTGTTCTGGAANTTCTGGAGTGTTGGACTGGATTCTCTGCTATTTTAATAGCACTAGTATTATCACAATACATAGGAATATTTGAGAATGTTAGTCCGTAATCTAGTAACTGATTTCTCATCCACAGGATTTGAGCACAGCAACTTCCAGCTGCAATGTATTCAGCCTCAGCTGTTGAGGTTGATACAGTCTGTTGTTTCTTGCTAAACCAAGAAATTAATCTATTGCCAAGAAATTGGCATTATCCTGTAGTGTTTTTCCTGTCTACTTTGCATCCTGCATAGTNATAGTCCAGAATCTGAATAACCAATTAGTGAAAATCTGACTCTCTAGGATACCAAAGTCCAAGAGTTTGAGCACCCTTGAGATATCTAAAAATTCTTTTTACAGCCATAAAATGTGATTCTCTAGGGTCAGCTTGAAATCTAGCACACAGATAAGTTGCAAACATTATATCTGTTCTACTAGCTGTTAAATATAACAATGAGCCAATCATACTTCTATAGCTAGTGTTACTAACTTTCTTACCCTTTAGGTCAGAGTCTAGCTTAGTAGCTATTGACATGGGAGTTTTGGCAGTTGCACGATCTTGCATATCAAACTTCTTCAATAGTTCTTTCACATATTTTGTTTGATTGATGAATGTTCCATCATCATTTTGTTTGACTTGAAGCCCCAAAAAGAAGTTTAATTCTCCCATCATGCTCATTTCATAATTTGACTGCATTAGTTTGCTAAATTTTTCACAGAGTTTGTTATTAGTAGATCCAAATATAATATCATCAACATAAATTTGGACAAGCAAAATATCACCTTTATGTTTTTTAATAAAGAGAGTTTTATCAATGGTACCTCTTATGAATCCATTTTCATGAAGAAATTTTGATNATCATTTTCCAGAAGAAATTTTGAAAGAGTTTCATACCATGCTCTAGGTGCTTGCTTCAATCCATATAGTGCCTTGTCTAACCTGTAAACATGATCAGGAAACTTTGGATCAACAAATCCTGGTGGTTGCTCCACATAGACTTCTTCTTCCAATTCTCCATTTAAGAAGGCACTTTTCACATCCATCTGATACACCTTAAATTTTGAATGAGCTGCAAAGGCAAGAAACATTCTGATAGCTTCCAGTCTTGCTACTGGTGCAAAAGTTTCATAATAGTCAATTCCTTCCTCCTGAGAGTATCCTTTTGCAATTAGCCTTGCTTTGTTTCTTATCACAGTTCCATTCTCGNTGCAAAAGTTTCATCATAGTCAATTCCTTCCTCCTGTGAGTATCCTTTTGCAACTAGCCTTGCTTTATTTCTTACTACAGTTCCATTCTCATCAAGTTTATTTCTATACACCCATTTTGCACCAACCACTGATCTATTTCTAGGTCTTGGTACAAGTTTCCACACTTTGTTTCTTTCAAATTCATTCAATTCCTCTTGCATTGCAATATTCCAATCAGGGTCTTGCAAAGCTTTNCCAACCACTGATCTATTTCTAGGTCTTGGTACAAGTTTCCACACTTTATTTCTCTCAAATTCATTCAATTCTTCTTGCATTGCAATAATCCAATCAGGGTCTTGCAAGGCTTCCTCAATTTTCTTGGGTTCATTCTTTGAGAGAAAACAGTTATAAAGACATTCATTTTGAGTGGTTGTTCTAGTTTGTACACCACTCTCAGGGTCACCAAATATTAAGTCAGGAGTGTGATCCCTTGTCCATTTTCTAGCTGCTGGAAGATTGGTTCTTGAACTTGAAGCTCCCCCTAAATCATTAGCATTTTCTGTATTTGAGTGAAATTCAAATGAAGAGGCTCCCCCTAAATTGCTTGACTCTGACAAGGATTCATAGTTGCTTGATCCAGACCCTGATGAGTTAGACTCTGAAGAACTTGATTATGTCTGTCTAGACTATGTCTGGGTAAACTCTGAACTGTTAGACTCTGAATTATTTGGAGTTGAATTTTCTG
>QRFB01000589.1:25225-56471 GCA_008931105.1 Oenanthe javanica | reverse complement strand
CCAGAGTCTGTCCAAACTTTAAACTTAAGCCTTTCTTCTTCTAGTTCTTTCTTAACATAGTCAAAGGCTTTCAAGATTTCAGTGTAGTTATGACTATATTTCTCATAATCCTTTTG
Organism: Oenanthe javanica; assembly: GCA_008931105.1. NCBI lineage: Eukaryota > Viridiplantae > Streptophyta > Magnoliopsida > Apiales > Apiaceae > Oenanthe > Oenanthe javanica. Next base: position 56,355 of record QRFB01000589.1, on the reverse strand, counting down.
TATTGTTCCATTAATTTTAACTCAGACTCTAAGNTTTCACTTTCACTAGTGAGAGATCTATAGTTTATCATTATTTTATTAACCTCACTTTGCACAAGTTGTATACCATCAGAGTCTAAATTAAGTAAGGATTCAGGAGTGAAGATTGATACCTGAGTTTTAGGAGATGAGGGTTCTTAGGGAGACTGTGATTTTCTTGAGGAGGATGCCATCAATGCTAAATTTTCATAATCAATTTCATCCTCTGAACTTGAATCTGCCCAATCATTTCCTGTTGATAGAAGTGTTTTTCCTTTTCCTTGACTTTTAAACTTTCTGCATTCACTAGNNGTGGCCCAATATTCCACAGTTGAAACATTTGACCTTTGCTTTGTCAAGTTTGATTATAGTGCTCTTGCTCTTCTCAACCTTCTCATCTTCCTTCTTGAATGATGGCCTCTTGCTAAACTCCCAGTTCTTTTGTTAAATTTCATTCTTTTGAAATTTTTAGCAAACATAGCCATCATTTGACTTAGATCAATTTCTTCATCAGAATCAGAGTCTGTGTTAGTAGACTCTGACTCCTCAATAGCTTTAGCCTTCTTCCTTGAATCCTTGATTCTAGCTTCTTTGTGTTGTTCCTGTTGTTCTTTCTCAGACTCCATTAAGAGTGCCACAGATTTTGTCTTGACAGATTTCTTACTCTTTCTCTGTTGCATCTCTAAATCATATGTCTGGAGTCTGCCATAGAATTCTTCTAGAGTTATCTCATCCAAATCTCTAGCTTCCCTTATGGCTGTTGTTTTGTTGTCCCACTCTTCAGGAAGTACTCTCAGAAACTTGGTGTTTGTATCTTCAGAATCATAAACCTTACCAAGCATAGCCATCTCATTCAAGAGTTTTGTAAACCTATCATACATCTCAGTGATAGATTCTCCAGATTTTGCTTCAAAGTACTCATACTCTTGAATGAGCAAAGACCTAGCATTCTTCTTGACATCTTTAGTCCCTTGACAGTGCACTTCAAGTTTTGTTCACATCTCCTTAGCAGTTTTGCATGATATAACACAGTTTGTAAGAACAGATTCCAAACTGTTAAAGAACATGTTTTTGACCTTTGCCTCTTTTAGGACATTCTCCTTGTCCTCTTTTGTCCATTCAGCCTTTGGCTTTTCAATGAAGTGTTCTTCAGTTACTTTACCTTCTTCAATGATTCGAGGCACAAGCTTTAAGGGCACATAGGGTCCGTCATGAATCCTTTCAAGATAGTCAGGGTCTGTAGCTTCCAGATGGTGCAGCATCTTAACCTTCCAGTGGGTGAACTCGTTTCTCTTAAGCATAGGAATCTTAGAATTGCCATCTTTGTTTCCAGACATCTTTGATCGATTTTAAACGTTAGGCTCTGATACCAATTATTTTCCCAATTGCACAAGTAGAAGGGGGGGTTGAATACTTGTGTGCTTTTTCTGCCTGAATAAAACAAACTCAATATGAATTTAAAACTTTGAATTAAGAACAAAGATCAAACACAAAGATATGAATGAATATTGTTTGTATTATTGATGATTAAATACAAACTCTCCTAAGATGTACACAAACCCTAGCAGCTTCCCTGTGTTATCACAACAACTCTCTCTATATCTATGCTCTCACAAAATATGACTAAGACAATTATTCTTCAACACTTTACAATTAGGTTACATAGAGTTTATATAGGGAGCTGCCTATCAACTAATAACATAAAATCAAATTACAATAGGAATAGAATTCCTAATTATTAGTTGACAGTTTTCTTCTGAAATTCTCTTTCCTTCCCATAGTATATCTGCAATATATTTTGTCTTTATCTTCGAAGACTTTCCATTCCTATGATCTTCTTCCAAATTTTGCTTCAACTTTATAGACTCTGGAATATTCAGACTCTGACAGATTATAGACTCTGATAATCTATAGACTCTGATCATTTGTAGACTCTGACATATCACAGACTCCGATAGTCTATAGACTCTGATCACCTTCCAGACTCTGATCTTCATGCAGACTCTGGTTTCACTAATCTCTGAAGATAAACTCTGATCATAAACACTGATTCATAAACTCTGATAGCAAATATTCTGATAACAACTTTTCTGACAACAACTTGTCTGACAGCAACTTTTCTGACAACAACTTGTCTGACAGCAACTTTTCTGACAGCAACTATTATGACTGCAACTATGCAAACAACAACTATTATGACTATCTAGACTCTGATTATACAATTTCAGGGACTAGAAAGACTTATTACAAATATACTATGCTAGACCCTGTTAAAGTATTTTGTACATCATCAAATGAATATATTCCTGACAGAATTTTTCCATGTTTGTTGATCAATGTACAGTTTTGAGTGATACAAACAGTGTTCACAGCTTCTACCCAGAAGTAAGTAGGAAGTTTTGCTCCTTCTAGCATAGTTCTTGCAGTTTCAATCAGAGTTCTGTTTTTCCTTTCAACTACACCATTTTGCTGAGGTGTACCAGGTGCTGAAAAATGTTTATTCCTTTAGTTGTACAGAATTCTTCCATTGCAAAGTTTTTAAACTCTGTTCCATTGTCACTCCTTAGAATCTTCACTTTGAGTGTTGATCCATTTCAATCATAGTAATATAATCAAAAATGATCTCAGTTGTTTCATCCTTCTTGTGTAGAAAGTACACTCAAGTGTATTCATCAACTATTACCAGAGTATGCTTCTTTTTTCCAATTGAAATAATATTGACAGGACCAAATAGATCAAGATGTGGCATTTGGAAGGGTTCTTCAATTGAAGACTCGGTCTTGCTTTTGAAAGATGTCTTTCTCTGTTTTGCCTTTTGACATGAGTCATAGAGGCCATCAGGATGGAATTGAGCTTTAGGAAGACATCTCACTATATCCTTTCTCACCAGTTCATTTATATTGCCAAAATTTAGATGACACAACTTTTGTGTCAATTCCAGCTTTCCACTGAAGTTGCTTTTCCAAGAAGACATGTCAATGGTCCTTCAAAGTTTACTTCCAAGCTGGCTTCAAATAGATTATTATGTCTGTGAACAATGAGAACCACGTTGCTAGTCTTTTTGCTTTTAACTTCACAATGTGTTTCATGAAATTCCACAGAATAACCTCTGTCTGTCATTTGACTCACACTCAACAGGTTGCGCTTGAGTCCTTCAACTAGAGCTACATTCTCAATGATGACATTGCCAATCACAATATTGCCATATCTCAGTGTTCTTCCTATGTTGTCATCTTCATAAGATACTGCTGGGCCAGCCTTCTCTTCAAACTCTGAAAGCAGGGATTTATTTTCAGTCATGTTTGCAGAACATCCACTATTAATCACTAGGTTGTTTTTCTTGTTTCTTTGCAATCATATATGCAACTTAATTAGAGGCTTTGAGGACCCAAAAAAGTTTGGATCCTTTCTTTTTAACATTGTTAACTTTTGCAGCAGAAGCAACTTTATCAGAGTTTAAGTTAACAGAGTTTGCATTTTCGTAGTTTGATTTTCTTCTATCAGCTTTTACAATATACTCTTGTTTTGCAGCATAAATAGAGGAAACATGAGTTTTATTCAAATGAGGCCAAAGTTCATAATAGTTGAAATACAGACTATGATATTCTTTACAAGTGTAAATAGAATTCCCCTACCACAATGAAAACAAGGACTTTGTAGTCTATATCTAGTCTGTTTCCTAAATCCTGATCTAGGTCTCTCAGGTTCCTTCTTTTTATTCTGCCTGCAGTCAATAGCAAGATGATTAGAATTACCACATGTGAAACAGGTTTTTCTAGGTGCTTCAAGAATATTCTTATAGTCAGTCTCCTTAGATATTCCTACCTTTCCATTCCTATTTCTCTTGACTCTTTTAGGCTTGTTCTTGTTTATTACAGATTTCATCTCTTCCTTGAGTTATTTTTGAGAAAGTAAACCAATATTAACTGGTTTATTTACTGTCACACTGCTTTTTTTGTTTTTAGAGCTACTAGAACACTTATCAGAAGTATTTGACTCATCACTAGATTTAACAAAGTTAACAGGTTTATTCATATTCTTACTAGCTCCTTTTTGTGTCTTAACAGCCTTCTTACCATTTTTCTTTTCACTTTCAGACTCATAACCTAGAGTAGATGTCCAGTTCTTGTCAGAAAGAATTTCTTGAACCTTCTTTCCAGAGTTTGTCTAAACTCTGAAGGTCTCCTTTTCTTTAGCTATCTCAGCTTTTAGATAAGTAACTTGAATTTTTAACTGAGTTTACATTTGTATAGCCCTTTCACAATCTCTTTTAGTATCTATCATTTTCACAAGTTCAGATTCAAGAAAATCATTCTTAACAGATAACTTTTGAATTTCAAATTTTAGTCAAAGAGATTGAGTTTTAAAACTAACATGCAAAGTTCTAAGGAAAGATTTCATTTCATATATATTATCAGTGTCTATGTTGAAAGTTGAATCTGGTACCTTATCAGAGTTTACAGTTGGAGTCTCAGTGTTCTCCATTAGAGCATAGTTTACTTCCTCATCAGAGCCTGAGGAGTCCATCCAATCTTTCTTGGATGTTATAAGTGTCTTACCAGCTTTCTTGCTCATGCACTCAGTTGCATAGGATCTCATCTTGTTACACTTGTAACACTTGAACTTTGATTTTTTAAGTGTCTTTGACTTCCCTTCTCTATCTTCTCCCTTTTTAAACTTTTCCCTGTTCTCAGAATTATCAGACCTCTTCTGAAATTTATCCTAATTTCTGAACTTCATGTACTTCATCTTTGTAAAGCCCTTGACAATCATAGCAACCATTTCCATCATGTCAGAATCTATGGATTCATCATCAGAGTTTGCTTCAGACTCTGACTCGCTTCTTTCCTTCAACATCACAGCTTTTCCTTTTACCTTTGAGACTATGCGGATTTGTTCCTTAGCTTTCACAATCTTTGTCTCAACATTCAAGGCAACTGATTTTGTCTTGCCACTTTTTCTGTTCTTTCTTTGTTGTAACTCCAAGTTATGAGTTTTCATCTTTCCATATACTTCATCCAGAGACATCTTCCAAATCTACTCTGTTTCTTATCAGGGATGTCTGCAAGTCCCATTCTTCAGGTAGAGCCCTTAGAAACTTAGTATTTGAGTCTTCATTCTCATACACCTTGTCAACTAGAGCCAGGTCATTTAACAAAGTGAGAAATTTGTCATATGTATCAGTTAAAGACTCATTCTGTTTAGCCTCAAAATATGCATACTCCTGAATAAGAACAGATCTTCTATTCTTTATGATTTCCTTAGTTCCTTGACATTGAACCTCCAGTGCATCCCAGATTTCCTTTACTGTTTTGCAAACAATTACTCTGTTAGATATTACAGAGTCCAAACTATTGTGTAAGATATTTCTTACCTTTGCATCCTTAAGGACTTCCTACTTTTCTTCATTAGTCCACTCTTTCTTATCCTTCAGAGTGTAGTGCTCAGGAACTTGTCTTCCTTCAACTACGGTTGGTGGTACTAACTTTGTTGGTAGATACTGGCCCTCATTAATCATGTCTAGATAATCAGGATCTGTGGCTTCTAGGAACATCATCATCTTCACCCTCCATGTAGGGTATTCAGCCTATTTGAGAATTGGAATTCTGATACTTTCATATTTGTTTCCAGGCATTGTTTAAGATCTTTTAGGTTAAAAGAAACTGTCTGCTCTGATACTAATTGTTACCCAGTAAATTAGACTATTATAGAAGGGGGTTTGAATATAATAGTACCAAACAATCGATTTTAGAACACAAGTATAAGAAAGAAATACTGCTTGTATTAACTTTGACAAATTTATACAAAACTCTCTCAAGAAACCAGATGTTCTTAAGAGCTGCTAGGTTATGAGAATAATATGGTATGAACGATATATCAATGTAAACCTAATCTTGTGTTTATATAGTACACAGCTACCTATCAAAATAATGCAAAGATAATGACTAATTAATACAGAGATACGATTTCCATCATTATCTTCAGAATAGATAGCTTCAAGAAGGCAGTTGTTATTCACTAAAACACTTCCATCTTTATCTCCAATGAAGACGTGATTTGTCGAAAAATATCAACTATCAAACTCTGACCAGTGTAAACTCTGTCGGTGACTAAACTCTGATGACATCACTTAGACTCTCATCAGCTTCTGTAAACTCTGTTTGACATTCTCTGACAGCATCATTTCTTCATATCTAACAAAACAACTGAATTAAAAAATAAATAAGAAGACAATACGATAATAAAAAAACTGTCAACTTTCTCATCATCTATGCAGTTTTATATTATTTCAAATTCTTAATTATTTTCCAGTAACAACATAAAAATTATTTTATACAATATACTTCTCAATTAATTTATAGAAGAAAAAACATACTTACTAAAAAATATTTAATTCATCTCATATTTAATACCTAATAGGCTAATACTATTATTATTTAAAGAAAATAATTGAGTGCAAACTAATAAATGTCTGAACAATTAAAATACAAGATAAATGAGAAGTCAATGTAGTTACTATAATAAAAAAACCCATTTTTATTATATTATTACAGTTTCTCCCATAATAGCAATAAAAACTATTTTATTTATTAATTAATTTAATAAAATTATTTATTAAAACATATAAACACATATAAAAATTTTATTAGAACATGCTCGTGTCTCGCACGGGCTTTAGAGCTAGTTGTCATAAAAAAAGAAAACCACATCTAAGTTTATAATTGAGTTCAGTTTATAATCCAGCGCTTATAAATTTTAACATCTATCTCGTACTCTTTTTATCTCATAATATTGAAAAAATATATGATATGACTTGTTTTTTATTTAAAATTGTCTTATATCTTAGTTATGCAATCTGCCAAAGGAACTAACATATTTTTTTCAACACTTCTAATGCTATTTTCTAAGTTTTAAAATTAGTTGTTATAAAGTCATTTTTACCCTGATAATGTGCCCCGAAATAATACTATAAACAGTATGCCTCATCTTTGGCAACCGTACTAAAATCAAATTATATTGTATAAACCAATTTTTTTGAAAACTTCTCTTCATTTTGTTAAATTACTTTTTGAAACATTGTAATCAAACAATTGAAGAATAAAAGTACAATTAAAAAATTAGAGTAAAGGCATAAAACATTTTTATAAGAATTGTAATTTATATTGAAGAAGTGATAGTGTGAGATCGTGAGAAGTAGAAATAACCAGCAAACACCATAATTGTTAAGTAAAGACAATAAAATTGTAAAAAAAAGTCACTATTTAGTGAGGGGTGTTTTAGCCAAATTTTGTAGGTTTAATAACTAAGTTCTTTAATTGTATAAATGTTTGAAATCTGTGATTTTGTGCTTGGACGGGTAAAAGAAATAAGAAAATACTATTCGACGACTAAAAATAAAGAAAGACGATAGGCAATTTTGGTGACGCGGAAAACCCTAGTGAAAGGATAAAAACCGCGGGTGGGGTGTGCCCAGCCAAGAACATTCACTATAAAGTTGATTAAGATCGGTTACAAGTGTTTGGAATGAAGAGAAATACATATAATTCATACTCGTCGACTATTCTGCCACTGCTCGTCGGTTGAACATATTACCCGTCGGCTGTATGTATTGTTTGTATATAATTGTCTCTCCCTTTCCCATCTCTCTCAGAATCTATTTATAATCCCCCTTTCTTGCCTTTTCCGATCCTACCTTCATGCCATGACTTCTGATCACGTTTCCTGGATTAAAGGGTTGTTTCCTTGTATTTGAATTGTGGTTGAAGTAGGAAACTTATCATTTCCTTAATTTTCTGCTCGTCGGGTGTTTCAGTCTTATCCGTCGAGACCTAGTCTACTCGTCAGTTTGTTAATTCCCTATTTTAAAGGACCCTTAACAATTATTAATATAATTGATAATTATCCATTTATAAATGAATAATTCAACTGATATTGAATTATTAATGAATAATGTAGATAAATATTGGCCGAATAATCCGCGGGTCATCCAAACAATGTTCGCTCGTCAGCTTGCTCATCCGGCCGTCCACTATGCTGCTACTCGTCAGTACAAAATTCCACTTGCAAAAATATGGTTATAACAATAGTCCCCAATCTCATTGGGGTAAGAGTCCTGATTGCCCAATGAGATTGTTCTTGGGAATTGCATTTGTCATCCATTACTTCCCTTGCATGCAAAACGATTACACATACACATCATATATGTATTTCATGTATATCCAAACACTCCCTTTCTCTTTTATTTAAACTCCCCACCGATTAGGGCTTCAATAGCACTCTAGTAACATAAATGCCCTTTGATTTCTGTTTGCTACCAAATATTTCATCATCTAATGGCAAAAAAAGGCAGCAAGAGTAGTAACAAACTTGTACAAGTTGCTGCGACAGTGAAACCTAGGTGGACGGCGACCGGCATTCTTGATTCCAAGAGTACCAATTCCAGTTCCATGACATCTGATAGTATCGTTGATACTACCCTGTTGTTCAAATCGGACTCTCACGTAGTGCTTATCGTCCCCGACGAAGGGATATTTTCCGATTTCCATGCCCCCGCGTGGATTTGTTTCTACAATTACCCATTTGAAATTGGTATGACTTTCCCATTCACAAAGCTTGTTACTGATTTTATAAGAACTCTGGACGTTTCCCCATCTCAAGTGATGCCCTCGGCGTGGAGAATTCTGGCTTCCTTGGATGTAATCGAAGACAAACATCGACTTGGAATTGATCTCTCAGTTGTCACATACGCATACCAGGCGAAAAAGTTTAATGGAGGCCTTTACGGGCTAGTTGGTCGTAAGAAGAGAAACCCCCTGATCTTGAATTTGGACTACGTACACGATCGCGGCTGGAAGAACAATTTCTTTTATGTCGAGAAAGCGTTACTTGGGAATCAGGCTGTCTACCTTCGTGAAGAATGGAACAGAAATGGTAATTATTGCTATCTTGTCGGTTTATGTCGTATTTTTATTTTAATTCAGCCCTGATTTTTGTTGTGATGCCACGTGTTTGATATATTTCCCCTTACAGCCGTACTCATGCATTGTCGTTCATTCCTTGTCGTATTACTGAATCAAGGTCACAACGTTCTTTGCATTGCACATTTTTATATATGCCTCCTGTTGTCTACTTCATTATTATGGTTTGAAGGGGCTTGCGTCCTTTGAACTTGACATCACTTGTTGACTGTTTTTCTCCATGTTGAAACATTTATTGTTTTGGTTGCTCCTACCTTCAGATTGTAGTGCTGAATCGGCTATCGATGATGTTAAGGCTGCCAAGATAGTTGGTGAAATCTTGGCATTGCCTTTGGACCACAGAGTTTGGCCTAATTGCATGGATCGTCCAATTCGACATTCCGCCCCTGTCGATGCTGCAGCATTTGCCAGCAAATTGCTCCTTAAATCTGCTGCTGGAAAGGAATTTGGAGGGTCTGAGTCCCAATCCAGGGCTACCAGGAGCACTGCTGTTACGAAAGACAAAGGCAAGGAAATTGTTATCACACCTCTTGACACTCAAATTGATACTATATCGTTTGATTCAACTGGCACTCCTGAAGCTGAGAGGATGGCCAATTCTGGCCGTCAATTCATCAAAGGTACATTTCAGTTGTTACTAGTGCTGTTCCTTATTTTCATCATGTGGACTCTTTTTCCAATTCATGATGCAGAGTACAAGCCTCCTGTTATCCGTGCTCTTGAGATGTCAGGGAAGGAGTTGTTTCTGAAGCGCGCACGTGAGTCGGGGAGTGAGACTCCCAAGAGTTCTCGCAAGATGTCCAGTGCCTCGAGTCCCCAGTCGAAGAAAGCTAAGGTGGTAGTTCCACCACCTCCTCCTGCTGTGATGGACGCCACACCAGAGATTGCCCTCGACGACTGGCAATGGCCTGATCTCCACAGGTACAGTGTCAATGCTGAACCCAGATCCTTAGTCAATATATTGGCTCCCCTTCTGCTGCCTGAGACGGTTAGTGGTCATGGTTCTAGAACCGTCGACCAAGTAATGGTCGAAGCTGTTAGGCATTCTTTCCATGTAAGTTTTCATTCAATCCTTGTACTTTGTGCTTGTTTCTCTTTGGCTCCATTACTGATGAACGTATTGTGATCTTCCTTTTTGGTCTTATTGCAGGCATTTCAAGCCATGCTGCTGTCACATGCTTCTTATCGCAAGTTTTCTAATGAAATGGCTGAGTTGAAATTGGAACATTCCAGTTGTGAGGAGAAAATCCGTGTGCTGCAGGAGCAAGTGTTCTTGGCTCACAAAGAGACGAACGAGATGCGCAATGAGCTCACCATTTTCGCTGCTAAAGTTGAAGAAACCGAAGGTGCCTTTCTGCAGGAGACCAAGGACACGCTTACTCAAGGTATCATGAAGTCTCGTGTTGAAACTATGCTAGAGTTCCGTCGTGGAGAGTGGGATGACAAAGATACTGACGAGGCTGTCAGGATTTATAATGAAGCGTATCCGGACGACCCTGTCAATCCTGGTGACGACGGAGGTAATGCAGCAGTTGGTGGTTCTTCCGTGATTGCAAGGAATGTTCAAGAAGACAATGAGAGTGAAAAGGAGTAATTGATTATTTACTCTCGTCGTTTTTCTTTCGTCTAGTAGTTTTAATTCTGAATTCTGTCAAGTTTTTCCATTTTGACGTTGGTTTCGTGTTGCTGGTTTTGGATATTAGTCCCTGTTTCATCTTTCATGGCGGGGGATTGTTGGACTTTTTATTCGTAATTCTACGTAATTCTAGCGATTTCTTAGTAGACATTTCGCATGCCATGATGTTTTTGTGAATCCATCTGTTATATGTCTCTTAGTGTTTTGTTGTATTGTACACATTTATGAATGTTGCATTCGTTAAGTAGAACAGACATACAAAATCTGTTGACGGGTGCGTAATAGCAATGTGTTTATCGTGTCCGACGGCCTGATTGTTTAGTTTGTGGATGAGTCCTTATAAAACTCATAAATGTATAATAGGGAATGACCCAAGTAGTTAGAATATCACGTATATGCATTTGGTGAAGTGTTCACAATTTTAGACATGTGATTATAAAATCTTATATTCGTCAAGCTGTTTACTCGTCGATTTGTTGACTCGTCGATTTGTTACGTTGGTCGTCGATATTATTTTTCTTACGTAAGTGCATGCACGATGTTAAGTAGCTAAGAGGCCTTCCCCTCTTGAAACTGACTTATTTATTCGTAGTGTTTGGTTTTGATGTGGAGAATACAGAAAACTATTACTTAAAAGTAATTGATTTTGTTTCTCTATTTGTTGATTTCGTACTTAAAGGGCAGGGCCTTTAGAATTTATTTGTCATGGGAGATCAACCCAATATTGATAATGTTGGGATACCATGCCCCTAGTTATCATGTATATTTTTGTAACGTGTGCACATCATGATGGCAACTTTTGTATTGACGAGTAATCAAATATCTATACTATATTCTAAAGCATGGATTAAATACCAAAATACATAAATTAAAGCATCCTTGCATATGGGATTAACATTCATTCACGAATAAATATCAACCATGCCACAGAATCAAACATATTATAGAAAGTATGGCAAATCATGCATTTCATTCAAGCAAAGACGAAACCAAAGGAACAATTCAAAATAGGAATCAAGTATCAAGGCAATCTAGTTGTCAAGCATTCTACGTGTCCTAGCGACTTATTTTATGAAAAAGCAAACTAAGATATAAGGACCTGAGATGAAATTATAAATGATATGTCTTCAGATGACGAGCATTCCAGCTTCTTGGAATTTGTACTCCCTCCAACGTCGACAGCCTATACGCTCCTCGTCCGACGACTGCATCTATCAGGTACGGTCCTTCCCATGCGTCAGCAAATTTGCCTGCGTCCGTGTTCATTGTGTTTTGGAAGACCTTTCTAAGAACAAGATCCCCTTCTTGAAACTTCCTTATGTGGACGTTTTTGTTGTAGGCATTTGCCACCCTTTGCTGATAGGAAGCCATGCGTATTTTAGCCATATCTCGGAGTTCGTCGACCGTATCCAAGTCGTGGACGAGTTCATTTTTGTTGCTCTCAACTGTTGCTAGTCCGTAACGAGCCGTCGGACTCATAACTTCTGTTGGCAATACTGATTCAGTTCCATACACCAATGCAAACGGAGTTTGACCCGTCGAAATCTTTGGAGTTGTTCTGTCAGCCCATAGAGTCCATGGTAACTCTTCTGCCCATCGTCCTTTGTGAGTAGTAAGTCTTCTTTTTAGGTTGTTAATAATTATTTTGTTGCTCGACTCAGCTTGACCATTGGCCTGTGGATACCTTGGTGTCGACTTTGTCAATGTTATGTTCCATTGACGACAGAAGGATTCCGTCTTTTCACTTATAAATTGTGAGCCATTATCGCAAACAATTTCAGATGGTACGCCAAACTTGCACAAAATATTACGTTTGATAAAAGATATTACCTCCTTTGACTTAACTTGTCGGAATGCTTCTGCCTCTATCCACTTAGAGAAATAATCTGTCATGACCAACATGAATACTTTCTGACCTGGTGCTGGTGGCATCTTTCCCACGATGTCCATCCCCCATTTCATAAATGGCCACGATGGGATCGACGGGTGCAAGTACTCTGACGGTTGGTGCAGGACGGGAGCATGCCTTTGACAGGCGTCACACCTTTTGACATAATCAATAGCATCTTGTCTGACAGTTGGCCAATAATAACCCATACGTAGTACTTTGTATGATAATCCTCTGCCTCCGGAATGATTTCCGCAATCTCCTTCGTGTATATCTTTCAACACCCGTCGGGCTTCTTCGTATTCCAAACATCGCTGTAGTAGACCCGTAGCAGAAGTTTTGAATAGAACCCCATCTATTAGCAGAAACCTTGACGCTTTCATCTTGAGTTGTTTTGCTTCCTTGTCATTGCTTGGTCGAGTATCATTCGACAGGTATTCTTTTATTTCAGTAGTCCAACTTGTCAGTCGGACAAGCTGATCGTCAGTCAAGTCTGCTAGAGTCATTACATCTTTCAACTCTTCATGTCTTTCCGTGGCTGGCTTCAGGACGTGTAAAATGGGTATGGTCGTCAAATTCCCCCGTCGAAATACGGCACCTAGTCCTGCCAGGGCGTCAGCCTGCGTGTTTGTTTCCCTTGGGACTTGACAAATGCTAAACTTCGCAAAACCTGTTTGTAACTCCTTGACGATTCCTAGATACGCTGACATCTTCGGGTCCCTAGCCTCATAAGACCCATTTACGTGATTAACAACTAAGAGGGAATCGCAACGTACCTCAATATGACTTATCTTCAATTCTTTTGCCGTCGCCAAACCAATAATCAATGCCTCATATTCCGCCTCGTTATTAGTGGCTTTGAAGTCACAACATATTGAATGCGCTATGATATCCCCCTGTGGTGATTTTAGCACTAGTCCCAGACCTGCGCCGTTGACATTTGATGCCCCGTCGGTATACAGTGTCCATGGCTCAGTCCTTATTTCTGACACCATTAATTGTAACTCGTCATTGGCCTTCATTAATTGACTTGGGCTAAAATCTGCCACAAAATCGGCTAGTGCTTGCGATTTAATAGCCGTGCGAGGTTCATAGACTATGTCATACATGCTTAGTCTGACGGACCATTTAGCCATTCTACCCGTCAGTTCTGGCCTTCTCAATACTGTTTTCAACGGATAATTTGTCCTGACGCATATTTTGTGGGCTTCAAAATAATGTCGTAGTTTAATTGATGTGACTGCTAGAGCTAACACCAATTTCTCTAGTGACGAGTACCTTGTCTCAGCATCGACCAAACTTTTGCTTACGTAGTATATTGGAGACTGCATATTGTTCTCTTCTCTTACTAAAACTCCGCTGACCGTTTGCTCCGTGACTGACAGGTATACAAACAACATCTCTCCAGGTACTGGTTTTGACAACAGCGGGGCTGTCGTCAAGTATCGTTTTAATTCCTTGAATGCTTCTTCGTGTTTGTCCGTCCAGCAGAATCCTTTGTTTTTCCTCAGGACGTCATAAAATAATCTGCACCTGTCGGACGACCTTGAGATAAATCTGTTTAATGCGGCCACCCGTCCTGTCAGTTTTTGCACTTCCTTAATAGATGTTGGTGATGTCAATTCGAATATTGCTTTTATTTGCTCCGGGCTGGCTTCTATCCCTCGTCTTGTCACCATATGCCCTAAAAACTTTCCTGACGTTACCGCAAAGTTGCACTTTGACGGATTGAGCTTCATGTTATAAGCTCGCAGAATGTCGAAGGTTATCGTTAAGTCTCTTACATGATCCGACGCATACTTCGACTTCACCACCATATCATCAATGTATACTTCCATCGTCTTGCCTATTTGTTCCTGGAACATTTTGTTTACTAGGCGTTGGAAGGTTGCACCGGCATTCCTTAGGCCAAAAGGCATTGCCAAATAGCAGTATATCCCCCTGTCAGTCACAAAGGCTGTCTTCTCAGCATCCGACGGGTGCATTTTAATCTGATTAAACCCACTCGATGCGTCCAAGAATGTTAACAATTCGTGCCCAGCTGTTGCGTCGACCATTGCATCTATGTGTGGCAACGGATATGGGTCCTTTGGACATGCCTTATTTAAATCCGTGTAGTCGACACATACTCTCCACTTCCCGTTCTTTTTTTGAACAATTACTACATTAGCCAACCATTCTGGGTAGTCAACTTCTCGAATCATGCCAGCCTTCAAGAGTCTGCTGACCTCGTCATTGATAATTTGATTCCTGTCGGGTGCAAATTTTCTTCTCTTTTGTTGGACGGGCACGTAATTTGGGTCGACATTGAGTTTGTGGGTGATGACTTCTTCACTAATGCCCGTTATGTCGTCATGTTCCCACGCAAAAGCATCTAAGCGTTCTGTCAAGAATTCAACCAAATTGGCTTCTACTTCCGAAGATACGTCCTGTCCGACTAGCACTTTCTTTTCTCCCGTCGACAGGTTCACTTCCGTCAGTTTTTCTGTGTCCATACTCGTAACTTGAGGAATGTCTTTTCCCTGATTTTGAATAGTTGGTTTCAAGCATGTCTTGTAACATTGTTTTGCTTGAACTTGATCTCCTCGAATCTGTTGGACTCCCCAAGGTGTAGGGAATTTTATTACTTGGTGATATGTTGACGGGATAGCTTTCAAGTCGTGTATCCATGGCCTTCCAAGGATTACGTTGTAAGTCGATTGGCAATCGATAATGAGAAATTTCTGCAATAAATTCACTCCTTGAGCATACGTGGGCAATGAAATTTCGCCAACCGTCCTCTTAGTCTCACCACTGAACCCGACGAGTACAGTACATTTCTTCGTCATGTCATGTTCTTGCAAGCCCATTTCTCGTAATGCATCTAACATCATAATATTCACTGCACTTCCATTGTCTACCAAGATTCTCTTGACGAGACAATTTCCGACGGGCAGTGAGATGACTAAACTGTCGTGTTGTGGCTCCGTCACGTGCTCTCTGTCTGACTCGTCGAAGTGAATTGCGGGTAATTTTCTTTCCACAATGTCTGCCCGCATGACTCTTATCCCAGGCTCTCTAGCAGCTCTTTTTGCCTGTGAATATGTAGCTCCACATACTTCCGATCCTCCGGCTATGTAGTTGACAACTTTGTGATGTGGTGGTGGCGGAGGTTGTCTTGGCGGCGATGATTCTCTCACCCTACCTTTTCCCGTCATGTATTCTGTCAAGTAACCTTTCTTGACGAGTACTTGAATTTCTCTTCTTAGTGCCACACAATCATACGCTCTATGACCATAGTCACCATGGAAGTCACACCACAGCTTCGACTCAGGGTTCGCTTTAGGCTTGTTTGATTTCGACGGCCAATTGACCGCATTTCCCAATTTGTTGAATTCTCTCACCAAAGCTGACGGGCTGATACTGAATCCATAACTGTCAAATGTTGGCGGAAGGTTTGGGTCTTTTCTCCAATCCATTCGTCCTTGCACAGCACTGACGCGTGCATCTTCACGATTAATTCTTGAATAAGGCCTGTGATCCCGTGCCTTCGTCGTGATAATTTTTCTATTAGGTCGATAATAGTTGTCCTCGTCATCTTTCCTGTCTTCTTCCAACCTAACTTGGGCCATAGCCTTGGCTTGTACGTCGTTCATGGTCCTGCACGGGTATTTTGTCAACTCGTCATACAACGGTGTGTCCCTTACTAGTCCTCGACGGAAGGCCTCAATAGCCGTCGGTATATCACAATTCGTTATTGTCACCTTCTCCTTGTTGAATCTGGACAGGTATTCTCTCAAGGGCTCTCTATACCTCTGAACAATTCTGTATAAGTCACTCGTCGTCTTCTCAAATCGCCTGCTACTAGCAAACTGTAGGTTGAATGCGTCGACGAGGTCTGCAAATGAGGATATGGTTCCGTTTGGTAGTCCGACGAACCACTGAAGGGCAGGTCCTGTGAGTGTCGAACCAAATCCCTTACACATACAAGGTTCCCTCAACTCTTTGGTAATTGGCACTGTAAACATTCGTTGTTTATACTGCGCAATGTGTTCTTGTGAGTCAGCCTCACCATCATACAGCTTCATATGTGGTATGTTAAATCGTTTCGGAATCTCCACCAAGGCAATGTCATCAGAAAAAGGTGAATCTGAATAGCCCGTTGGCGTGGCTTTTTCCAACGGTTTTGGCACA
This sequence comes from Oenanthe javanica, assembly GCA_008931105.1. Classification (NCBI taxonomy): domain Eukaryota; kingdom Viridiplantae; phylum Streptophyta; class Magnoliopsida; order Apiales; family Apiaceae; genus Oenanthe; species Oenanthe javanica. The sequence continues at coordinate 39,662 of QRFB01000589.1, read as the reverse complement.
CCTGGTATTCGTTGTATCATTTCTCTCATCTCTTTCAACTCCAGTTTCATAGCATCTGTTGTGTGACTTTCCGATCGTGAACTTCTGTGTCTCGATCTTCTATTCGATCTTTCTTCCTCGATGTCTTGCCTGACCGTTACCTCCTTCTGCCGTTGAGATGTTGTGTTAGCGTTATTATCCATAGTTACATTCTCAGTCTTGTTAGTGCCCAACACGAGCACTTCATCATCCTCCTTTCGACCTTCATCATGATCCTCATCGTCGTATTGCAATCTTCTTACCACAATTGCCACCGTTTGCTTTGAAGCTGCCATTGCACTCGATTTTACCGTACTCAGTGCAGCCTTGAGGTTCTCATTTTCACTACGCAGTGTCTCCACTTCAGTTTGTAGCTTCTTCATGATTGCAAGCACGTCATCATTCGTAGGCCGTTCCTCATTTTCGTTTTGCTCAGGATCCGTAGCCATAGTCGTAGAAATTGTATAGAACTCTTAGCTAATTTCCCACAGACGGTGCCAAACTGTTTTAGCCAAATTTTGTAGGTTTAATAACTAAGTTCTTTAATTGTATAAATGTTTGAAATCTATGATTTTGTGCTTGGACGGGTAAAAGAAATAAGAAAATACTATTCGACGACTAAAAATAAAGAAAGACGATAGGCAATTTTGGTGACGCGGAAAACCCTAGTGAAAGGATAAAAACCGCGGGTGGGGTGTGCCCAGCCAAGAACATTCACTATAAAGTTGATTAAGATCGGTTACAAGTGTTTGGAATGAAGAGAAATACATATAATTCATACTCGTCGACTATTCTGCCACTGCTCGTCGGTTGAACATATTACCCGTCGGCTGTATGTATTGTTTGTATATAATTGTCTCTCCCTTTCCCATCTCTCTCAGAATCTATTTATAATCCCCCTTTCTTGCCTTTTCCGATCCTACCTTCATGCCATGACTTCTGATCACGTTTCCTGGATTAAAGGGTTGTTTCCTTGTATTTGAATTGTGGTTGAAGTAGGAAACTTATCCTTTCCTTAATTTTCTGCTCGTCGGGTGTTTCAGTCTTATCCGTAGAGACCTAGTCTACTCGTCAGTTTGTTAATTCCCTATTTTAAAGGACCCTCAACAATTATTAATATAATTGATAATTATCCATTTAAAAATGAATAATTCAACTGATATTGAATTATTAATGAATAATGTAGATAAATATTGGCCGAATAATCTGCGGGTCATCCAAACAATGTTCGCTCGTCAGCTTGCTCATCCGGCCGTCCACTATGCTGCTACTCGTCAGTACAAAATTCCACTTACAAAAATATGGTTATAACAGGGGGTTATAAATTATGAGGAATACAAATATTATATTGATTATTTTGACTTAAGCCGAGTTTCAACCCCCCTCTGTTCCACCCTTGATACTAACATCAACATGCATGTGTTTTTATAATTTTTAATATACCCACACAAGGCAAAGCGAGGATTGCTAATTCCTTAATCCTGGTTTCACAATTTATGGTTGAATTGCAAGGTTTAAAGTCTGTAGTTGGTGAGGATCCACCAAAGATTCTTCATCTGAACCCTCGTTTGAGAGGGGATTGGAGCCACTTAGCTACCAGTGATTGAGCATAATACATGTTATAGAATGCAATGGGGAGCAGGTCAACGCTGCGATGGTTTACCATCTAAGGGTGATGATGACATGTTTGGCATGAATATTTAGATTTCCATATGCACATTTAGCCAATTTTTTCTTTTCTCCATATACTCAACTGCACCTTCCAAAGAATTGTTAATAATCCTCTACGATTAGCATGAACTTGATAGATATAACGTGTGTAGAAGGTGATTGCATCATTAAACATTAAATACTTCCTAAAATTAATAATGACAGTAGAATCAGGTCTAACTAGCTAGGTGGACGGGTTGATTGAAATATTATTTTGGACTCGTTTGACTTATCTTATAAATAACTTATAAGTTAAAAAATGTATATATTTTTCAACTTATAAGTAATTTATATAAAATCACAAACGGTACCTTTATATGAAATCACAAACAGTACTTGCTATAAGGTGTCCAATACTTATCTACTTAAGTCTTATCCCTAAATGTCTGCACCAATATTGTGGTTGATTGGCTGTGTTATAAATATCTGTGCTTCGGTGATACTCGAATGTTAATCAAGTAAACAGACCCCCCCACCCCCCACCCAAAGTTGTGATTATTTAGTTATCGGGTGAACCACATTTGATTCTTAATTCTAAGTAAACAGATTCCCCCTCCCCCCAAAAAAATTGATGTGTATAAACTTTGAAGTGAGGAAGCCTTAGGAATAGTGCTTGCTTAAATACCTAAATAAGATGGAGAAAGATGAGTTCAAATTTGAAAAAGACTTCGGCCCTGTTTGACAATTAGCGGTTAGCGGTTATTGGTTAGCTGGTAGCGAATTAAATTAGTTGTTTTGAGTAGCTGATTGAAGTAGCTGTTTTGACTAGCGGATTGAATTAACTGTTTCATATGAAATTGTTTGGTAAATAGATGTTTGAGTAGTTTTTGGTACTTTAACTAGACACATGTCAATTCTCTAATTCAAAAAACTCTTCCAAGTAGCTTTTTGAAAATTAGCTTTTTGAATCCAAACCGCTATTTCAACCCGCTAACTACCAAGCACCAATATTAGAGGATTCACATCGTCAAACCTCTAATATGGCTCAAATCTCTAATTTTTTCCCAAATCTCTAACTTCCAAACAGGGCCGAAATGTATGTCTCAAGCAGTTCGTATGTTTACTATTTGCAAACTCTCTATGTTATTTAGCATTATTGTCTTGCATCTGTGCATACAACATGTTCAAAATATTACTGAATTTAGTTGCAAAAGCCTTTGTGTGTGCTTCAAATTATGCTTCAAATGTCTACAACTAGGCTCATCCTTTCTTTATGTTTATTGTCTGTATTACCAATAGTTCCAGCAAGATCAGTCAAACTACTGCCTGATTCTGTAAAAGATACGCAGGGAGACTTCGATCTAGTTGTACCTGTTTGATCCCCCGCTTCATAGTATCTCTTTAAATTCATACGTACTGGCTGATTTAATTGTGTTGCTGAGGAAACTGTTGCATTGTACAGTTCTGGGGCAGGCTAAATCATGCATGTAGCTGAAGAAACTGAGGCACTTCCAATAATTCTCAGTACATTGTACAGACCTGGCACCGGCTGATTTAAGTGGGTATTTGAGGATACTGTTGTTAAGTCTCTACTATTGTTTTCCGAGACATTGTACAGACAAGGTGCCGGCTGAATTAAATGTGTAGCTGAGGAACTGACACCATATATATTAATTCCCGATACATATATTGTAGACACCACGCGCAGGTTGAACTAATGTTGTATCTGAGGAAACTAACATTGGGCCACTTCTATAATTTCATGACAGTTGCGGAGCTACATATTGTTAGAATTTCAAACTCTCTCATAATATATGTATAATAAATAATTATAGTTANTGTTAGAATTTCAAACTCTCTTATAATATATGTATAATAAATAATATAGTTACTAAACTATATCAGCTTGTAGTATGAATAGTAGCAGCCGTACATGAAAAAGTCAAGCATGCTATTTACACCATCTGGATAGTCGGTGTTTGGTGAGTAATATTGTAAGAAGAACACGTGTAAGTAAAACAAAAGACATCTGCATGAAGTAAAGGCACCAGCTATATCATCCTGAATATAAGGTAGGCAACCTTGAATTAATGAAATCTCACCATAAGACCAGGAAGATGTTTGGTGATGTAAGGCATGAGCTATAAGTTAATATCTGAAGCCTATAAATAGGTTGTTGCATTTCATTTGTAATAGATATATAACAACCAAGTGAAATATTGTAGAGAGAAAAGAATAGAGTTGTAGCTCTTGAANCCATAAGACCAGGAAGATGTTTGGTGATGCAAGGCATGAGCTATAAGTTAATATCTGAAGCCTATAAATAGGTTGCTGCATTTCATTTGTAATAGATATATAACAACCAAGTGAAATATTGTAGAGAGAAAAGAATAGAGCTGTAGCTCTTGAGAGAGAAAAGAAAAGGCTGAAGCCTTTCGTGTGTAAAAGAAAAGTTGTTGCTGTTATTGTGAGAAATAAAAAGCTTGTCTTTGTTTTATTATCCAAATTATTTATACAGTATACATAGTGTGTGTGTGTTTGAGTCATATCATATTAAATTATATATTAGCTTTAAGCTTATCACGTTTCCAATAAGTAGTATCAGAGCTAAGGTTCTGTCCGAGGAAAAATGGCTAATATGATACAACCGCAAATCCCGAAATTGACGGCAACAAATTATGGGAACTGGAGTATCCAAATGAAGGTGTTACTCGGTTCTTACGATAACTGGGATATTGTCGAAAGTGGGTATAGCGATCCCGTGGATGCAGCCGCTGAAGCAGTTCTTCCGAATGCCGAGAAGACGGCGTTAAAGGAGTCCCGTAAAAAAGACAAAAAGGCGTTATTCACAATTTTTCAAGGTGTTGATGAATCTACCTTTGAAAAAATTTCAGAAGCAAAAACATCAAAAGATGCGTGGGAGATTCTGCAGAAATCTTTCCAAGGTGTCGAAAAAGTAAAAAAAGTGCGACTCCAATTGCTACGTGTGGAGTTTGAAAATATCAAGATGAAAAGCTCAGAGAATATCGGTGAATATGTTACTCGTTTGAAAACGGTAACAAACGAAATGAAAAGAAATGGTGAAAGTCTCGATGATGTTCGGGTCATGGAAAAATTGCTTCGTTCGTTGACAAGAAAATTTGATTATGTCGTGGCATCTATTGAAGAGTCAAAAGATTTGTCCACAATTACAATTAATGAACTTGTGGGTTCTCTTCAAGCCCATGAGCAACGAATGAATCAGTATGATGATACGAGCCATTTGGAAAAGGCGTTGCAGAGCAAAGTGTCCATCGATGAAAATTCAAGCAGTAGCAATTTTTCACGTAGCAGAGGTGGCTACCGAGGAGGACGAGGAGGACGAGGACGAGGAAGACAACCGTTCAATAGAGGCCAGAAAAATGAAAGTTATCAGCCAACCGCCCGTGGTCAAAATTTCAGAGGCCGAGGAAGAGGAAATTTTCAACAAATNCAACAAAGAGGTGATAAGTCTCAATTTCAATGTTATAATTGTAATAAGTATGGTCATTTCAGTTATGAGTGTAGATCCCCGAAGGTGGAAGAAAGCAGTCATTTTACAGCAGCAAAAGAAAACAAAGATGTGGGTTCTGCTATGTTTCTCACATACAAAGGAGACGAAGAAGGCAAGAAAAATATTTGGTATCTTGATTCAGGTGCCAGCAATCATATGTGTGGTCACAAGGAATTATTTACGAAGATAGACCACAGTGTCAACGGGGAAGTTACTTTTGGTGACTCGTCAAAAATTCCAGTCAAAGGCAAATGTACAATTTCGATTGTATTGAAAAATGATGAGAAGAAATATATCAATGATGTGTATTATATACCTGCTTTGAAAAATAATATCATTAGTCTTGGTCAACTCGTGGAGAAAGGATATAATATACAAATGCAGAATAATTCCCTCATTATCAGAAATCAAGCTCGGGAATTAATTGCCAACGTGGAGATGTCACAGAATCGTCTGTTCACTCTTGATATGCAGACAAANTTCACTCTTGATATGCAGACAAAGGTGCAGAAGTGCTTAAAGTCGGTCATTAAAAATGATTCGTGGTTATGGCATTTGAGATTTGGTCATCTTGGATTTTCTGGCTTGAAATTATTATCAAAGACAAAGATGGTGGAAGGTTTGCCAGCAATCACTGAACCAAATCAGTTGTGTGAAGCGTGTGTTAAAGGGAAGCAACATCGACAAAGTTTTCCCGTTGGAAAATCTTGGAGAGCCAGGAGGCCGTTAGAGATTGTTCACACTGATATTGCTGGTCCATTTGATATTGCATCACTTGGCGGAAACAGGTATTACCTAACATTTATTGATGATTTTAGCAGAAAAAGTTGGGTATATATTCTGAAAGAAAAGTCGGAGGCCCTTGATAAATTCAAGTAGTTCAAAGCACTGGCAGAAAAATAAAGTGGTCATTATTTGAAGACACTCAGATAAGATAGAGGAGGCGAGTATACTTCAAATCTCTTTAGAAGCTTCTGCAGGGCACATGGAATTAATCACCGGTTGACAACGGCATATACTCCACAATAAAATGGTGTTGCAGAGAGGAAGAATCACACCATTCTAGACATGGCAAGGAGCATGGTGAAAGCAAAGCATATGCCGAGAAATTTCTGGGCTGAAGCCGTTCTATGTGCAGTTTATTTACTGAATCGTTATCCAACAAAAAGTGTTAGAAACAAAACTCCAAATGAAGCATGGAGTGGTAGCAAACCATCAGTTGGACATCTCAGAATTTTTGGGTGCATTGCATATGCACATGTTCCCGATCAGAAAAGAAAGAAGCTGGATGATAAAGGCGAGAAGTGCATCTTTACCGGATATGACAAAAGGAGCAAGGCTTACAGACTCTATAATCCCCTCACAAAGAAATTAATCATTTCTCGAGATGTTGAGTTCGATGAATCAGATTATTGGAGATGGAGCGAGGATGAAAGAAAAGTTGCTGGTTTATTTTTTAATGAAAATGACGATGATGATAGTGATGACACCAACATTGAAGATGGAGAGGATGATGATCCAACTCCTCCACAAAGTCCAAATCAACAAACTCCTGCATCGACACCATCGAGTTCAGGNTATGAAGCAACAAGTCCGGTACAAACAACTTTTGATTATTCATTATTTTGTTTGATGGCTGAATGTGATCCAGTGACATTTGAGGAAGCTTTTGAAGAAAGCAAATGGAACAAAGCCATGGATGAAGAAATTGGTGCAATCAAGAAGAATGATACTTGGGAACTTACAAGTCTTCCAGAAGGACACAAAGCAATTGGTGTCAAATGGGTCTACAAAACAAAGACCAATCAAGAAGGAAAAATTGAAAGTACAAGGCAAGGCTAGTTGCTAAAGGGTACAAGCAGAGATACGGGATTGACTACGATGATGTATTTTCTCCCNGTATTTGCTCCAGTTGCAAGAGTTGATACCATACGACTTCTTACAGCAATTGCAGCTCAGAATCAGTGGAAGATTTATCAGATGGATGTGAAGTCAGCATTTCTAAATGGTTATCTCGAAGAAGAAGTCTACATTGAGCAACCTCTCGGATATGTTCAAGAAGGCCATGAAGATAAAGTCTACCGGCTAAAGAAAGTACTGTACGGGTTGAAGCAAGCCCCGCGAGCATGGAACACAAGGGTAGATGAATATTTTCAGAAGAATGGTTTTGTCAAAAGTCCATGCGAGCATGCTCTCTACACAAAAACAAATTCAGGGGGAGATATCATGATCGTGTGCTTATATGTGGACGACATGATTTTTACTGGCAACAACCCTGGTATGTTTGATGATTTTAAGAAAGTTATGACTAACGAATTTGAGATGACAGATATTGGTCAAATGTCGTACTTTCTTGGAGTCGAAGTGAAGCAAAGCAAAGATGGAATTTTTATGTCACAGAAGAAATATGCTGAGCAAATTCTTAAAAAATTCAGAATGGAAGAATGCAAGCCAGTGAGTACGCCAGCAGAAGCAAGCATAAAGCTCAGAATTGATTCAACACGAGAGTCGGTAAATCCGACATTGTTCAAAAGTTTGGTTGGAAGTCTGAGGTACCTTACTTTCACTCGTCCCGATATTATGTATGCAGTGGGACTGGTTAGTAGGTACATGGAAAAGCCGAAGCAAGATCATTTCATGGCAGCTAAAAGAATTTTGAGATACATCAAAGGTACACTCGATCATGGTTTATTTTACACACATTCTCAAGATTCAAAATTAGTTGGTTATTCAGACAGTGATTATGGTGGTGATTTGGATGACGGGAAAAGCACTTCGGGTTATGCTTTTCATATTGGTTCGGCGATATTTTCGTGGTCATCAAAGAAGCAACAAACAGTTGCTCTCTCAACATGTGAGGCAGAATACATCGCAGCTGCAGCATGCGCATGTCAAGCTATGTGGCTAGGCTACATATTGGACGAGTTAAATCTTGCAAAAGATGATCCGGTTACTATCTTTGTGGATAATAAATCTGCTATCTCACTAGCAAAAAATCCAGTGTCTCACAGTCGAAGCAAGCACATCAACATAAAATATCATTTTATTCGAGAACAAGTTAACGACAAAATTGTTGAACTGATGCACTGCAGGACTGNAAGGTGCCGGCTGAATTAAATGTGTAGCTGAGGAACTGACACCATATATATTAATTCCCGATACATATATTGTAGACACCACGCGCAGGTTGAACTAATGTTGTATCTGAGGAAACTAACATTGGGCCACTTCTATAATTTCATGACAGTTGCGGAGCTACATATTGTTAGAATTTCAAACTCTCTCATAATATATGTATAATAAATAATTATAGTTACTAAACTATATCAGTTTGTAGTATGAATAGTAGCAGCCGTACATGAAGAAGTCAAGCATGCTATTTACACCATCTGGATAGTCGGTGTTTGGTGAGTAATATTGTGGCTAGATAAGAAGAACACGTGTAAGTAAAACAAAAGACATCTGCATGAAGTAAAGGCACCAGCTATATCATCCTGAATATAAGGTAGGCAACCTTGAATTAATGAAATCTCACCATAAGACCAGGAAGATGTTTGGTGATGTAAGGCATGAGCTATAAGTTAATATCTGAAGCCTATAAATAGGTTGTTGCATTTCATTTGTAATAGATATATAACAACCAAGTGAAATATTGTAGAGAGAAAAGAATAGAGATGTAGCTCTTGAAAGAGAAAAGAAAAGGCTGAAGTCTTTCGTGTGTAAAAGAAAAGTTGTTGCTGTTATTATGAGAAATAAAAAGCTTGTCTTTGTTTTATTATCCAAATTATTTATACAGTATATATAGTGTGTGTGTTTGAGTCATATCATATTAAATTATATATTAGCTTTAAGCTTATCACGTTTCCAACACATATGGGCTAGTGGGATCTAAAGCCCCCACTATAATGAAAAAAATTACATATATGTTCTTTATATCAAAAAAATTTAGCCCCCACCAAGATAAAAGTATTATAGAGATGTATTGACTCATATATATTTATTCTAATTTAGCCCCCACTTCTAAAATTTTCTAGCTCCGTCACTGTTTCCCGATACATTGTAGACGCTGGCTGAATTAATTGCGTAGCTGAAGAAGTCGATGTCAAGTCATTTCCCTTATTTCTGTGCAGGCGAGGTGGTGGAAGACTCGAATGGTTGGCTGAAGAAACTATTCGTAGACGCCTTATTTTATTTCCTGAAATGTTGTCAAGAACAGGTGTTGGCTGGATCAGTTGTGTAGCTGAGCTTGCTTGTGCCAACACATTTTGTTGCATTTCTCTTGATCTTCTTCTATGATCATAGTCTATTCTGGTAAATCTATCAGACAAGGTATCCCACGCTCTATTCAGAAGTTTATGCGCTTCTCTCGACCCCAATCCGCTTCCTTTAGCCAGTTGTACATACTGTTCCTTCATAATCTTTGGATCCGCCGAAGGATCCACACCAAGGGACAGTGTACCAGTCCACTTCCTCATCATCGCTAGAAACCTGCACAACAATATTACCTAAAAAATGCCAAAGTCTCTTGAGCTTTGGAGACGAATTTTGCACCCTCTTGGCAAAATCTATGGCACCTCTCAGATTATTTTCGCGCAATAGTTTGTCCACAAATTGTGTGACACTGTTATCATCTGATACATTGGAGTCCATTGTAATAAGGTTCAGCTCGACAATAAGTGAAGTCAAAATGTTGTTCTTTGCCTGCACAGAAATCCTTGTAACCTACACAATCTGTGATGTGAATTAACCAGAAGAATTAAGCTCAGTAAGGTATATTCAGCAACTAAACAAAGTAATGGATGCCAATAAATGAATATTTATGACATCAAATTAGCGGATATATAAGTAAGGTCATGAATGACAGCAGTATATTTTATCACAGAACTATACCAACATATATCCGAAAAAAATCTAAGAAAAAACTAAAAAATTACTTTCAAATTCCTAATTAACTAATGCAGTGCAGTTTCATATACGACAAAAAAGTACAGTGTATTTAATATCTCTGGTCAAATATTGCGTAATTACTAACCCAAATTCTGAATAATATTTTTATCGATACATCCACGTACAAGGGCTGCGTGTCTTCCTTTGATCAATTGTAAAGATACTGATACTTCAAGGGCTATGTGTCTTCNGGGCTGCGTGTCTTCCTTTGATCAATTGTAAAGATACTGATACTTCAAGGGCTACGTGTCTTGCGTTGATCAGTTGTAAAGATCTTGTTTCAGAAACCCTTTTATTTAGGCAATGACAACTTAAAGATAGTTACACAAATAAAGAACCAACCAGACTACTGAAACTCTAAATTGGAAGCAAGCCAAAATCTAGGGAAAATATAATTTTTAAATAAAAACCTGATTTTTAAAACAAATTTGAGTACAAGTCATACAAAAGAGCGCAGTTGATCCCTAAAAAAACAAATAAGAATGACACTTTAAACCATTGAAGCTTGATTGAACAAATATTTACAAATACATAAATCTTCTTTTTGGGTCTAATAATATTCACCATCACTGCAAAAATCAAATCATGTTTAAGCTCGAAAAAATTAGCACAACTGAATACAGGACAATAACTAGTGAACAGTAATCTTAGAGATAAACAAAAAAAATGGAATCACTGAATTTTTTGAAAATTAATCGACGCTACCGAGTCCGAGAAGATGGACAGTGCATCTAAATTGATGTGTGCCAAACTACCAATTTCAAAAATTGAACCCTATCAACAAGGGCATGAAATTTCAGTACAAGTCATACAAAAAGGCACAGTTGATATTCAGCAAAAAAGGAAAAGGCACAGTAGATACATAAAAATACAAATAAGAATGACACTTAACAATTGAAGCTAGATTAAACAAATTAGCACTTCTATGATCAGTTATAATTGTAAAAATTAAACTTACAGCAGGTAACAAAATCCAATTAATTGAAATGAATAAATCAAAACACATTAAAATTCGACCAACCTTATGATTTATACATCTTGATTATCAAACAATTAAAATTGAGATTCACCAACCACAACAAGAGATTTCTTGATTACAAACATATATATACATACAAGTGTGTGTGTGTGTGTGTGTGTGTGTGTGAGCCCATCTAGAGATAAAAAGGTGTACAAAAAATGTGAAAGATCAAGAAAGATGGGAGTTTTACCTGGTTTGTGAACTAGTCTTGCTAATGGCCTTGGAAGTATTCTTGAGTAAACAAGAAAATGCAAGAACTAAAATGTATAAGAATTTTTGGGATTTACTTATGCTGTATTTTTTTTGTGTGTGTGTCTCTATATGTTTGTGTGGGTATATATATACACTGAGCTGCATGCATATTGAACAAAAACCTCAGGCGGGCTAAATTTAGATATACTGACGAGACAACATCTGTGTCGACAAATTTAGTGGGCCCATCGAAAGAAAAGGGAAGAAGAATATTTTATTTTATTTTATTTTATTGTCAATAAAAGGAAGAAGAATATTAAGTGTATTTATGGATTTCTTTTTGGATTTTAAAAGATTTTGAAAAGGTGTGATAAGGATTTTGAAAATATTATAAATAAATTTGACAAAAATTTAAATTCTTTTTAATCTGAAGATTTTATTTTATAAAATTCTTTGAAATCTGCAGATATTTATAATGAATTTCTTTGGATATTATAAAATAATGAATTTTTAATATTTTTATGTTTTTAAAAAATTTTAATAAATTTAAGAGAAATAATATATTAAAGAATCTATCTCGTTAAATCTTTATATCGATCCACTAAAATTATATTATTAATGCGTAGATAAAATAACATTTTTGGTATTTTTTTTTCCTTTTTTTACAAATCTCTTATAAATTTATGAGAATTTAAAATTTTATCATATTTTTGTTTTAGAATGGTATATTCAATTTAGATTTTAAACTTTTTTAATAAATTAGTAATGATTTAAAAAATTTAAAAGATTGTATTTGATTTTAATTCTATGCAGGTTCTCACTAAGTCTCTGTTGGACCAAATCAAGCCTACTATATTGTATTTACTTGTCATATTGTAACACTCTAGTACTTTTTGTATTAAATAGTGACTTAGTTTCTTTAATTATGTATTTGCAGTTAGAAGCATGTTTCTACTGTATCTCCAAATATAAATGAGTGATATCAAGAATAATTGTACTGGTAGAAGATTCTATGGATCATGCATCAGGAGAATGAAGGTCACATCAAATAAGGAGTTTAGAGAAGAAATTGTTTCTAAGGCAAATGATCTTTCGAGAAGTCACATTGATAGAGAAGTCAAAAGTGCAAACTGGTAGAGAAGTCTCAAATGACTCAATCGAGAAGTCTACTCAATCGAGAAGTCAAGAATATGGAGTCATTCGAGAAGTGTAAAAAAATGCTCAATCGAGAAGTCCAGTTAAACAAATCGAGAAGTTAGCTAAGGAAGTAATCAAGAAGTCTAAGTGAAGAAAGCAATCGAGAAGTCTGTGAAATGGGTCAATCAAGAAGTCTGTGAAATGGGTCAATCGAGAAGTCTGTGAAATCAAGTCAATCGAGAAGTCTGTGAAATCAAGTCAATCGAGAAGTCTAGCCTGATCGAGAAGTCATCAAAAGAATTATGCAATTCAGAAGTCTAGACATTCGAGAAGTATCAAGTCAAAGATCAATCGAGAAGTCTCACAAGTACTCGATCAAGTAGTCCACAGCATGACTTCTCGAAGTGCAATGAAGCTGAGTATTCGAATGTTTCAAATAGCTATTTTTAAGGAGATTTGTAGAAGAATAAGACAAGTAATTTGAAGCATTGTCGTGATCAGGTCAGTCAAACCTGTGAAGATAATGACAAGTTTACAATAAAGCTTGAAAAGAAAACAAGACAAAGATAGAAGGAAGAAGGCATAATGGAAAAGACTGTCAAAGAATGATGTTAACTAGAAATAGATAGTAGTCTGTTAGGAATGCAAACACTGATGATTGTCAGAGAATACCAAACAGAGTTTATGCTGACATCATCAAAGTTTAAGGAAGCTGTCGGTCAGAGTTTACTCTATCAGATAATACTCAATCAGAGTTTACTTTAACAGAGAATACGCAAATCAGAGAATGACAAACCGAAAGGTAAACTCTGTTAACACAAACTCTGACAAAAGAACTTCTGCTGCAAAAGTTAACAAGTTTTCAAAGAAAGGGCCCAAACTAGTTTGGGTCCCCAAACCTACTAATTAAATTGCATTTACTGATTGCAGGGAAACATGAAAAACATCCTAGTGATTGATAGTGGATATTCTGCACATATGACTGGAAATAAATCCCTGCTTTCAGAGTTTGAGGAGAAGGCTGGCCCAGCAGTATCTTATGGAGATGGCAACATAGGAAGAACACTGGGATATGGCAATATTGTGATTGGAAATGTCATCATTGAAAATGTAGCTCTGGTTGAAGGACTCAAACATAATCTGCTAAGTGTGAGTCAAATGACAGACAGAGGTTATTCTGTGGAATTTCATGGAACTCATTGTGAAGTGAAAAGCAAGAAAAATGGAAAAATAGTTCTTATTGGCCACAGACATAACAATTTATTTGAAGCTAGCTTGGATATTAATTCTAATGGTTCCTTAACCTGTCTACTTGGAAAGGCATCACCAATGGAAAGCTGGAATTGGCACAAAAAGTTGTGTCACCTGAACTTTGGAAACATTAATGAATTGATAAAGAAGGACCTAGTTAGAGGTCTTCCAAAAGTTCAATTTCATCCTGATGGACTCTGTGATTCATGTCAAAAGGCCAAACAAAAGAAGACATCTTTCAAGAGCAAAACTGAAAATTCAATTGATCAACCTTTTCATCTATTGCATCTTGACTTATTTGGTCCAGTCAATATCATGTCCATTGGAAAGAAGAAATACACTCTGGTAATAGTTGATGATTTCACTAGATTTACTTGGGTGTACTTTTTGCACAAGAAGGATGAAACTGCAGAAACAATCATTGATCATATTGCAATGATTGAAAATGGATCAACTCACAAAGTAAAGAATTTAAGGAGTGACAATGGAACAGAGTTTAAGAACTCAACAATGGAGGAATTCTGCTCAACAAAAGGTATTACTCAACAATTCTCAGCACCTGGCACACCTCAACAAAATGGTGTAGTTGAAAGAAAGAACAGAACTTTAATAGAAGCTGCCAGAACAATGCTGGAAGGAGCAAAGTTACCTACTTATTTTTGGGTAGAAGCTGTGAACACTGCATGCAT